>JACGAQ010002153.1:0-45337 GCA_014119065.1 Orius insidiosus | reverse complement strand
AAAAAATTGCCACTTTTTAATAATATTTTTTTAGCAGGGAGAAATTTCATACTTCTGCCCATTACTAGAGGCACATCCCTAGGCCAAAGAGCCCATTAATTCTACCTTGACACTTAAAAAAATGTTCTAAGGAAAACCAGGAAGACCAGGAAAATTTTTAGGAAGAACAAAAAAAACTGAAAAAATTTTTCACAAAAAAAAACTAGGAAAATTTTCAAAAAAAATATAACTTACCTCTTCCTTATTCTTCCATTCTTCCCCTCCTTTATACTTTCTCTCCCTTCGTTATACTTTCGTTCCCTTATACTTCCCCCTCCGCTATACTTCCCCCTCTGTTATACTTCCCCTCCCATATACTTCCCCCTCCGTTTTACGTCCCCTCCGTTATACTTCCCCCTCTTATATACTTCGCCTTCCCATATACTTGCCCTCCTACGAGTATATTGTTACTTATCTTTAAGGAAGTATTCGTTGGAAGCTCTTCAAACCAGTACTTTTATTTGTTCTTTGTGTGTTTGATTTTATCATGAAAATATAACCCTGATTTTTCTGTTTTTCCGTTCCATTGATTTTTTCCCTTCTACTCATCTCCTTATATTCAACAAACCTTTAAATAAAAAGGATCGAAACGCCATTGGAATAAAAAAAAATTTTTTTAAAGAAGGATTTAATAAGGTTTACTGTTCTGAGGGTGGTAGACAAAAAAGGGAAAGTAAGGAGGATATCAAGCCGACACCTCGGAGCGAAATGGAAATGTCAAGTCGAGTGGTAAGGGAAGTGGAGACTGCTATTGGATGTTGGCTACTCTCGCCCGAAACAATACTAAGTCTCACCCTTTAGCACTTCGGAGCCACGAAGGAGAAAAAAAAGAGAGAAAACTTCGGGTAAAATTTCACATGTTGTCGATTTTTTTTCGACAAGTCAAAAAAATGAGGTGAAAAAAGCGATGAAATAAGAGTAGTTGGAAGCATTGTTGAAAAAGTGTAATCAGGCCGACTGATTGACCATTATTGAACTTTGTTCTGATGCTGTCTACTTTTTTTACCACTGAAGGGGCGGAATTGTTGCCTCGAGTATCCCACCCCTTCCAATTAATGAAAGCCATTCTACGCCTCTTTTCCCCGTCTAATTTTTATCAGCCTTTTGTTTCTTCGTACAAAGCCTAATGTAGTTGATGATTGCAATTTCTGAATCAAATTTTTTTTCAACCCTTTTGTAAAACTCCTTCATATTTCTCGCTCTTTTAGACAAATGTTTACTTTCAACTCGAAAAACATTTTTTTGTTAATTGAGGACGCTTAAAGTTACATCATGTTGGACGGAACAATTAAACGTATAAGTGGGGCCATACGAAAAGACTTGAGGCAATTAATCTTAAACCTGACCGCGATAGGAGGAAAAAAGGGCGGACAGAGAGCGGCCATATTGGCGGGGATTCGTTGATGATTTATACGCGTCTTTCTAGGGCGAACACAAATTACAAGAAGTCATCATTTTTCCTGTCCTCCGTATTAACTCCTTTTTTAATGTCCGCGATTCTTCTTTTCAATTTTTTTCTTTTATAGAACCTCAAAAATGCCACTGAATAATCAGTTTAAAAAATCAAGTTTAAATAAAAAAAGTTTAAAAATTATGCAAAAAGAGAATTTAATAATTTATTTTTATTTTAAAAAAAGGACCCCAGTGGGATACGAACCTTTGACCTTTCATTTGCTAAAATATTCAAGCTTTAGGGCAAACATGTTAAGAGAAGCTGTAGGACAAAGCAAGGAAATGATCGAAAAGCGAACATTAGACCTTCCATAGTCGCCACATAATGTAGGGCATGAGCTCAAAAGGTCGGAGGTTCAAAGCCCACTAGATCAAAATACTGTATCTGGACAAAAAAATTGGTGTTTTTGATCAAAAGAAAACGGATTTTTTAAGTTTAAAAAAACTTGAAAGCGGGTTTTTAAAACATTGTAAACTACGTTTGGAAAATGTCTTCATTTTTCTCCCTACCGTCGAATCTAAATAAATCAGCTCTTCAATGACAAAAATGTACGCTCTGCTAAATTTTAATTACTTCGTAAATCAATTAAAAAAGGGACGGAAAACAGTAGGAAGAAGTAAGCGAGGGGGGCTTAAAAAAAAGAAAATTTCTGTAGCGTTCGGATTTGAATCATTGCCAGACGGTAATTTTTTTTTACCGTTAGGGCGGGGGAAAGGAACTCCCCCTTGATTTACAACTGGGCTGATAGGGTGATACATTGGCTGGGCGGTCAACGACAACCCTGATAAGGAATTAACTGGCAACTTCGAAATTTGTTCCAAAGTTTTAAAGAAAATAAATTAGCATAGAGCCCTATGGTTGTCTAAAAGTACTTTATTTTCTTCTCTTGAAGTTAAATACACCTCACATTTTTATTTTCGTGTTAAAACCATAATAGTTGAAATATAAACCTGTTGCCCTATAGTTTTTTTTTTTTTTTCAACAGAAAAATACCTTCGGAACTTGGATTTTCTTTGTATTTCCGGTCTGTGAGTCAAAGGAACACTTTGAATTCCAGACGATTTTTTTTTCTTTACCTTTAATTGTAGGTCAATTCTTTGAAGAATAAACGATTCTTAGAATTTTCAGGCTAAAGTTAGGTAAAAGATCAAAAAATTTTACAGATTCAGAACAACCCTCGAAATTTTGAAAAGTTAGAATTTTATGGAGTTTCGTTTTATAAATTTTTTTTCCTCCCACCATTCGTTTTGTGTGACTTGTTGAATAGAATTTTGATTTCAAAAAGGTCAAATTAGTAAATGGCTCTTTTGTATTTTATTAAAATGGTAGAGGTGGAAATTGTGAGGTATTACGGTGCGTGGATGTATCATTTGTTGGGGCGGTCGGTAAGAAGAGGATGATGACGTTTAGCATGTAAATACGTCGGGAGGAGAAAATTCGTATTTCAAACACGTTCTAGCCCCGACCCTCATTCTCTCTTTAACGTTAAAAAAGACAAAAAAAAATTAATACATTATAATTTAGTTATCTCGAAAACTAACCGTGGATTTTATACTCAACTGGTAGATAGGTAGGTACGTTAGGAAATAGTGTTTTAACAGCCACAATGTAGAGGGAAAAAAGCTTTTATTTACGCCAGTTTCACAAAGAAAAACTGTTTACTGATATTATGAATTCATGAAGGGGCAAAATTAAATGGAGGGTCTAAAGCTTTGTCCTCTGAAACGCAGGGTTGATAATGGGGAGGGGTTCGGCTTTTTTTTTAAACGCACATTAGTGTCCAATTTTATAGCTTTTACTGACTGATAGCTTTTTATACAAAAGTTCGATATTTTGTTTATATCGTCTCATGAGAGATTTTTTTTAATTAAACATATGTCGGGTTTGCAATAACTCAAAACAGGAAACGATCGGGGGAGATGAGCAGTCCCGGACCTTTGGGAGGTCGCATATGGGAAAGTTTTAGTACCCGGAGTCATATTTTATTTAAACGCGGAACAGTTTTTCTCCCGAGGGGCAAGACGTGATTTGGAAGTTGAGGATCAAAAACACGGACGCTCCGTGGAGCGCGTAAGCCCTCGAAAGACTCCCCGGCAATCCATCCTCGAAACTTTAACGTAAGAAAACCCCCGCGCTCGCCCATTCCTCTTCTTTTTTTTACTCGCTAAAAGCTTAGAGTTAATCGTGATTAATGAGCGTGTTGCGTTTTCGCCGTACAACAAATAAATCTGGGAGGAATTTCAGTATCGAAAGGCCAAAGTTCAAACAGGAAGTGCCCAATGCCCAAAATACGATGGCTACATGATCATTTATGGAGATAAATCGTATAAACTTCTGGTCTTTATCAAACGTCTGACCCTAATTATGATCACATGAAGGTAGCTCTACCGAATCCCCATTTAAAGATGGTCTTCCTTTTAAGAAATTTTTCGAAGAAAAACTTTATTTTCCCTTTTAAATCCGGCCAGATTGAAAATGCTGTTCGGAATTACTGTTATTCCTTGTTCTTTGAAGCATCTGAACAGATTTTCAGTGGCGAAACGGGTTTTTAGGTTTACGAGAAGGGCCTTGCCTTCCAGTGCCCTCCTCCCCACCCCTAGCACGCCAGCACACTCTTGTGTAATGAAGTGTGCTTCGAAACGGCCTCCGCCTTCCCGAACAGAGAACCGTTTCCCCGAACGCCCGCCATAGCTCACGAGGCCCCATCGCGCCCTTTAACGTAAATTGTTTTTCCCCCCCATTCAAGGATCTTCATAGGGAACAGATTTTTTTTAAATCTGTACCACTAACTGAAATTAAGAAAAATTTTTTTTAATCCTAAATTAAAGGAGTGAGGACGTGCGAACTCCGATGACGTCACACTCCCCCACTCCTTACTCATCAGCTATATCTGCCACATTTCAACATATTTTTAATTAAAAATTGATTCAAACTAATTCTAATAGTGCTTAATTCGAATATAAAAATTTAAATAAAAATTAAAGCAACATTGTTTTATTGCATGCCAACATGTGTGAAATTAATTAAAAGCGGACAGAGAATAAAAAGCTGTTTTCAAAAAAGAAAAACTCGAATATTAATGTCTAGCAAGGGGGAAAAAAATGAAAATGGGATTTCTATTCAGAGGAATTATAAAAAACGAGAAGAGGTCGTAAGTTTCCAAATGAAACCATGTGAGAGGAAAAGCTCTCTTGCCCGTTGCATTGTTTAGCTAAAGACCGACAGAGGGTAATTTGTGAGTAGTTAGGAAGGGGATGAATATAACGCGGAACGTTGAATAGAAAAGAGAGGAAACGAAGAAAGGGTGAAGAGAGGGTAGGAGAAGAGGGGGAAAAAAAAGACGTGGAAAATTGTTAGGGAAGAAAAGGTGGTGGTAAAACGTTGAGGGGGGGTTTGGCTACCGTGACCCGGGGGGCCCCAAGATATATGTTTTCATTCTCGAGCTCGGCAATGATTTACTGCATGTTTATTTAGTATTTCATGCCAAGTAATTTAAATTTATGATCGGAGAGACTCACTCCGCTAACTTTTGCCCGAATAATTATTTCTATTGATCCTCCATCCTGTAGGCAGCTCCATTTTTTTTATCACGCTTCCTACAGTATTAACAAAAAATTACTTCATTCTCTTAAGGTAGATGCTGAGTATTAGAGGAATTTCAAAATTTCGTCTGCAAAGAAAAAAGAGAGATAGAAGTCGCCGCGAAAGTTTTGCCATATAAGAGGGTGAGTCGAAGACCGCTCAAAACACGCCCTAAAGTCTATGAAAGCACCGAATAGTGAGAATTTTAGACTGTGCGGACAGATCTTTTAAATTTGTGGGTACACAACATACTCGTATATTCTAATTATCATTTGAGTCAAATACATCATACATCAAGTGGTGATGATTCATCCCAATTGGTGACCCACGACGAACACGAACACGAACACAGCGATGAAACAACAAGGTACATATGAGGCGCTCCGGGTACGATGGGCGAACTCGACAAAACGTAGTTTCGAGATACTCGCATTTTAAAGTTTCGGTTTTTATGTATTTAAAGGGGAAAAAATGGCGAACTCAACATAAAAATTATATGGGTGTATTCACCAAGAGGTCTAGAATCTGAAAATGAAAAAAAACTGTAGGACCCTTCCCCAAAAACTCGACGTCGGGGGTATCACAATAACTTCTTTAAGGAAGTTAAAAAAATTTGTCCGATGTCGAGTTCGCCCTTCGTACCCGGAGCGCCTCATATTACACTCTCTCAACATACAACCAGAACAAGAATAGCTTCCGGCACGTCTTGATCTCACATCGACGGCGCCAGCAGTTCCCTCAACTCGTCAACAGTTCCGCACCTTTTCGACCCACTGGATTGCTAGAACTTCAACCGCGGAACGAACTTCTCGACATCTGCTACACTCGCGTCACAGCTCGACAGTTCGCGTTCCAGCATCCGCACACTCATCTTCGACACATCATCGCTCGACACACAGCACCTCAGACCTTCACCCTTTTTTTCACCGTGGGAGGTGTGGGGGGGGGGGGATGTGGAACATATGTTCTATCATTTGAGTCACATTCATCATACACAACACAACTTCTTTCTTTCTAAATTAAGTGGTGATGATCCATCCCACAAATTCATTCAAAGACGGCAAAAGCCAAGAAGATCCCCTTAACGTAAATTACCTTATTCCCATCCCCTCTTGCGTCATCCTAGGCAACTGAAGCCAAGAAACACAAAAATTTTCTTTAAAGAAAAAAGAATCTCAAAGTTTGTTCGAGGATCTCTTAAAGTAGAGGGCGCTGTTTGAGACAAATGTGACCCAGAGGTACAATCGAATTAAGACGTAGGATTGGGTTATTGTTACGAGAAGGAAACGCGAGAGGATGGTATGAGGGGGAAAACCAACCCACGCCTTTCTCATTCAATTATAAGATTCAATACAGCCTCCGGTCTTCCCCTACCCTCAAATTCGTGATAGTAATAATTAGATAATAGAAGGAAAAGAATTAAGAATCAATAGAAAAGAAAAAAGTAGTAGCGTGAATCTATTTTTGAATATTCAACAATACTAGATGTGTAAAAAAAAAAATTCTTTTCTTTTCTCAGGTTTAATGGTAGAAACTACCTGAAAAAGTTCGGGAACGGATTTTCTTTGCAATTCGTACAACTTTCCTGTGGAAAACCCGATCTCAAAGGGAAAACCGATTTCATTAGAATGATTTTTCCGGTTGATTTAATAAACGTCGATGTAGAACGTTTTCCGGGGTTGGTTTGAAAAACGGACGAGGCGGTCGAGGAGGGTTCGTTAGTTTGCGGTTTTTAACCGTAGATCCGCGTTAAAAGTTAGCCAGGGTCAGTTTACCTTTTGGTTTTTCATTTCGGAACGCCCGGAAAAATTCTATTTATTCCGTTAATGATTTTGATGACTATTTAAGCAGGTAGATGGGGTGGATTATGGGGAATTAAGGATTGAGGTCGGTTACACGGATCAGTTAATTGATTTAAGCGGTTCCAAGTAACGATCTAGCTGTTAATAGCCGGTCCGAACTAGGTCAGAAAGCCACTCTCTTCCTCGTTAAAGGCAATTTCTTACTCCAATTATTCTTTTCAGCGCAATTTTAGCCTTCCCATAAACGAGAAACGAAGCATAAGCCCATAAAACTAGAACTAAAAAAAAGGCCGTGTCTTATATTTTGATCTATAAATCAGATGCGGAATGGAAGGACGATTCGGCAGAACAATCGGACCATTAATCGGATCCCCGGTTTTCGATTTGTAGCGTTCCCTACCGAGCCAAATTGTCCCGCCCTATCTTAACAAACCGCTATTATGTTATGTGGGGGTGATTGATTCACTCCTTTTTTTCCCACGCTTTTAAATTATCAACCGTTTAGAATCGTATGAAAAATAGCCATATTGGAGAATCGATTTTTTTCTTCGTATAAAACATGGCATGTCCGTCAAAAGTATTTAAGTGATTTTAGGATGTCTTTTTTAATCAGTAAAATTAAGGGTCCGTTATACCTCTTAAGACAGCTTTGAAGTTTTGCTCCTATTTTGTGAGAAAACTGTTGGTTTTTCAGAAAATTATCTTTTTAATTTGGCTTAAAAATACATTTTTTTACATCGACACGATTTTTTTTTTTCAAACATCAGGAAAAAACTTTTTTTGATAGGGTAAAATTTTTAAAAATCTATAAAGCGAGCTTGTATTTAAATTTATGAGTGTTTAACAAAGCTAAAAGCTAAAAAAGTTTTTTCCTAACTACAGTCAAATTTTTGTAAATTGGGAGCAAATTCAAAAATCTTGATAAAATTAAGGTTTTTAGCCTCAAAAACAAAAAGGAACAATTTAAAAAACCCACAGCTAAACTTAAAAAAATTATTTAAAGGAAAAGGGGGGGGGGGGGTTCTTGGAAAATAACATGTCAAGGTTAGAAGCTTACGTGTCAAGTTGTAAATATTTTCGTGTTTGGGATGTAGCGAACGTCACGTTGTCACTTCCTTTGATTTACCAAGAATCATTTATCGGATGTCTGAAGGAGGGAAAAAAAAAGTTTTCTTTCAGAGGTTTAAAAAAGAGGGAGATTTTTATCTAATCTTACCTAAATAATAAACTTTCTCAAAAGAAATTTTGATACCCTTGAGAGATAGTTCTAGTATCTAGATTAGTGGTTCAAAAAATAAGTGTGACGTGTTAAACATAAGTCGACTCCAAAAGATCGGAAAAGCTTTTTTTTTCCATTCAATAAAGCCGTTTCGCTTCCAAGTCACGGGAGGCGACTTTTCACTCTCGTCTCTATCCTGATTGGAATCCGAGCCCCCGTGGGTCACTTGGCTCGAATGAGAAGAAGGGAAGTCAGGCTCGAAATAGGGGTTGGGGGTAAAAGAAGACGGAAATAGAGGGCGGCTATTGAAGAAGAGAGGGGGAAAAAAAGGGACGTTTAACTTCTCCTGGAGTAAATCTTTTAATTGTTGAACGTCCTGCAGATCTAAATTTCTCGACTTTTTTTTTTTTTACTTTTAATTTCTTTACTATGTGGGAGATTCAATAAAAAAAGGTGAAAACTTTTTTCTTGTGGGGGTTCAAGAGGGTTTTGAAATGGCCAGATGTAGGGACGAGAAAAAAAAAAATCTTAATGACTTTTCACGCTTTATTGAAAATATGGCCGGGTAAGTTTTAATAACAGGAGTGGTTAGGCCGTTGATACACACGTGAAATTAAAATGCCAACTTGAATGAAATCCTTGTTTACTTCTCTCCGTTATTAAAACGTGAATCCCTCAGCGGTGAACCGGTTAATCCCGAAAACCTTCAGACATTCCCCCCCTTGTTTTATTTCGAAACCGTGGAGTTTATTTCCATTCATAAAACCGACACATTGTCTATTCATTTTTGTCATAACGGCGTTTTAAGTGCTCGCAACGCCCCCCTTCTACCGTTTTTTGCAATTTTCATCCCCTCGAATATTCAAAACGTTTATACCGCAGGGACCGGGGAACTATTTGTATTTTAATTTTTTGTTCGGTCTTATCCTTCGGGGTCTTTTTTATCCTTTCTAACCCTCTTTTTCACGCTCTTTTACTTCCAAGATAATTTTCTTAATATTGTAATCAAAATTCAAGACTCCTTTGTTTATATTCTATTCGAATTTTTTTCTCCCTAAAGAAAAAAAAAAAATGTAATTTCATTGTATTTTATCCTTTTCTATTTTTCATGAGGGAATTGTTTTTATTATTATTTCGAGATAAAATTGGATTTTGCATTTCAAATCAACATTCATTCACAAAGTTTGATATTAAAAATCAATATGTAAATAAAATAAGAAATAAAGTATTGATAAACAAAAATGATTAAATGGACTTACGGATGGAAAAAAAGACCGGTTCCGCCAAAAATTTCCAAGAAAAAAAAATTGCTCAAACCAAAAAAAGATGTTTCTCAGTGCCAGAAGACCGTACGCTGTGAATAATGTCTTAAAACTGAAAACAAAAATTTTAACTTCCTTAAAGAAGTTATTGCGATACCCTCGACGTCGGGTTTTTGGGGAAGGGTCTTCCAGACCCCGGAGGGTCAAATCGAATATTGATCTTTACCGATCTCAACTTTGTCTGTGGTGCCGTCCGGCCGTCCGTAGCATTTTTTTCCGGAACACTTTACGGCCACAATTTTCATCCGATTTTCACCAAATTTTCACCAAAATTTCTTTAGCCGGTGAAGAAGAATGTAACGAGGATTTTTGAATTTCGAAAAAATGGCGGAGATATGTCTGTTTGAAATTTTAAAAAATGTGCTGCGGCCGAACCGTTAATCCGATTTTCACCAAATTTTCACCAATTACTCCTTATATTTTTAAGAATTTTTGGCGTAAAAAAATTGCGACTTTTTATTTATTAATTTTTTTTTAGTAGGGCGAAATTTCGTACTTCTACCCTTTACGAGAGGCACATCCCTAGGCCAAAGAGCCCATTATTTCTACCTTGATACTTCGAAGAAGTGTCGAAAAAAAAAAGAATTCTAAAAAACTGCAAATTTAAACAAAAAAAAAACTTAAAAAACCCAATAATTTGAAATTTTTTTTTTTAAACTTCCTTCTCCGTTACACTTCTCTTTCTTTATACTTCCCCCTCCGTTATACTTCCCCTCCTTTATACTTCCCCCTCCGTTATAATTCCCCCTCCTATATTGTTACTTCTCTTTAAGGAAGTTCCCGTCGGGGCCAGCTCCAGACTAGTACTTTTTCTGGTCGAAACGAACTATAAAGCCAAGAAAACCAAGCAAAACGTTCGATAACGACAAAACACTAAGTAAAACGCCAAAAATAGGTATGAAAGAAGATTTCATGTGGTAAGAAGTTAAGAAAACGCCTAGAAATTGGACTAAAAAACATTTCTGGGGCAAAAAAGCAAGAAAATAGGCGAAAAACAGGCTTGGGAAGGATGTATCTGGAAAAAATGGATACTCGGATGGAAAATTATCGTTCTTCGCGTAAATGAAGCTTTTTTCTGCGAGAAACTATGTTTTTACCAGGTGCTTGGGCTTTGCGTTTCTTTTTTGACCCCCAATAGCAAAGTTTTTCGTGGTTTTCATCGGTTAATTGGCCTTTTAAACAGATTTTTTGGGGTTTTCCTGAGTTTTTTGGCCTTATCCTCAGTTTTCGTTCCGATTTCGCAGTTCACTCCTCGAAATTTGACGCCAGAGGATGAGCCCAGGCTGTCTTAATTTAACAGACTACCTTTCAATGAAGGTTTTCATGTCTAATTGCCATCTAATGATATTGGGCGATTCTGAGGGTCTCAAAAACCGATTTTTATGTGCAAAGCAATAAAATTAAATATAATTTGGTCTTGAGTAATCAGAAAGGGTTTAGCGAAGTTTATTTAGTGCCTTTAAGGGTTGATGGGACGTAATAGCGCCCCGGGCGAACGGAGGGGACCGAGCAGACCCACCGGAATCAAAGTTATATGACAGTTTACAAATCATTTACATTAAAAGTTTCCATTCCTGGGGCCTTTATAGAAAGTTTTATTGAACCCTTTCGCACGTTATCTACAGCGTTATCTACGTCACCCTCCCCGACAATATACGTCAATTCTTATTTTCAACCCTCAATTTAACGGGCAGTTTATTTAGATTCGGCGGAAAACTTTTCCAATTTGCCTAGTTTGAATTGGTTGTTAAATTATCCATATATGGCAATCGAGTAAAATTTTTTTAAATTATTGGTCTTAGTAATATTTTTTCCCCATGTTTTAATTGAAGTTGGTATCATTTTGAAAGTTTTTGAGGTGAACGATTAAGGAGAAGGTGTCAGGGGTGGATTCGAGGAAGTTGAGGCGTTTTAACGGAGGACTCGGAAAGCACTCCGCGGAAAGTCAGGAGGATGTCAAAAAGTTAACGAATCTATCAAAACGTTATCTGAAAGGGGTAAACGATAGGGGCGTGTCAATAGTTTTATCGGCGTTCGAGACGTCACTCAATCTTCGCCTTCTCGAAATTTTTTTATTTAACTTTTCAGCGAGGAAGTAACGAAAAAAAAGGTTCCGGCTAAGAAGTTTACCTTTTTTCATGTCCGAAGGCTTTTCTTTTTTAATTAATCAACTTTCTCTTTTACCTTAAAATACGAAGACGGTATAACTTTTTGAATTAAAAAAATTAGATTGAAGTTTAAAAAAAAAATTATTATTCATCCAAACTTAGCTCGTTCACAAATGGAATCGGAAAATCGCCAAAAAAATAAAAAATAATAAAAAAAAACCTGAGAAAGTCGGGGTACGACGGGTCAGCCTAAAGTTAAAAAATTTTGACAATTTTAAAAATCTTAACTTTTAACCATTTTATTTTGAGGGGTGGGTTTATAACTTGATGGAATTGAGACGGATTTAGGGTGTGATATGTAGTAAACGAAAAAGGAGGGAGGACATCTCTTAAGTTAAACGTCCCTGATGGAATTTGAAGGGTCGAAAACTTCATTTAAAAAAAATCCTTTTTTATCATACCATATGAGGCGCTCCGGGTACGAAGGGCGAACTCGACATCGGACAAATTTTTTTAACTTCCTTAAAGAAGTTATTGTGATACCCTCGACATCGGGTTTTTGGGGAAGGGTCCTCCAGTTTTTTTTCATTTTCAGATTCTAGACCTCTTGGTGAATACACCCATATAATTTTTATGTTGAGTTCGCCATTTTTTCCCCTTTAAATACGTAAAAACCGAAACTTTAAAATGCAAATATCTCGAAATTACGTTTTGTCGAGTTCGCCCTTCGTACCCGGAGCGCCTCATATTTATTTAAAGGGTTTTTTTTTGTAATTTTAGAGGAAAAGGTGAAAATTTTAACTTTTTTTGATTTATGAGATTTTTTTTGGAGAATCATTTTTTAAAAAAAGTTACCTCAGATGGGAAATTAGAGTTTTACCTCAACATCGCCGGATTGATTTATCTCGTTAGTCCGTCGAGACGTGACCTCTATGTCTAATCCGAACCCCCCCCCCCCCCAACACCCCCAGAACTCCCAAAACCGTATTGAACCCCATTACCTTGTTGGTGTCTAAGATTTATTGTCCCCAAATTCCTGATTTATGACCTAAATATGCCTTCCGTGCACACATAAACGTGTAAAAAAAATTCTATTTATTTTCACAATGTAGGGATAACTCGATAATCCGTCACGTGTGAAATTGGTAGGATTGAAGTGTCCTAGTTATGCAAAATTGCATTAGAAAATGTTCAGTGGTCGGATTATCAAGATTTATTGATATTAAATAAGAAATTACATTCTACCATTTTTTTGTTTATTCTTTACGAGCAGGAGGTTTACTTTGCTTGATATTTTGGTGTTGATTTCTAAATATTGGCGTCATAATCAAATTTTTTGGTGAACGATTTTGTTTTCCAAAGTGACAAAAGAGATGTCGGGAATTTTGATTTCCTCAAGCAAAACATCATTTTCACATCAAGTGCTAGAGGGGCCAGTGGCTCCAATTTCCACATCTTAGCCTAGGTAGTAGAGGAAAAATTAAATTTCTCCAATTAATTAGATGAGAATAAAATGAAAGTAGGATTTAATAAAGTCGTCATTGATGTAAATGAGGTTAAAAATCCAAGTCACGAGATGATTAAGTTTCTGAGCATTTGGACACTTAAAAAGACCCTTTCGAAGTTGGAAAAGTTGAGGTTTGAGTTTAGAAGAGTGTCGGAAAGTCACCCGAACGCACGCGAGATGGCATTTAGAGGCCGAGAAACGTTTCCCAGTATTTACCCTCACGATTCCTCCCAAAAGCAGAAAATTGTATATACAAATCAAGCCTGTTTCAAGAGAAATTATGGCGTTTTCACCTTTAAACTTTCCCAATTATTCTCCAAGCCTAAGGATCGGGGGATTAAGTTGAAAATTCGATTCCGGACTTACCTTCCCCACCATCTACGAAAACCCGATTCCTTTTGAATAACTCGGTTACCTCCTAAACTCCCCCTTTTCACAATCATTAGGCCTCCTCCGATGAATTTTATCTTCAATTGTTCTAAATTATTTAAATAGACCCATAAAACTTTTTTATAAATTTATTTTAATCATTAAAAAGCTGTTGTGACAATAACCTTCGAGAAAACTAAGGCGATGATAGATGGGAAGTAAATTATTAATATTTTTAGTTGGAAAATAAAAATTCCTTCGTAAATTTTCAATTACTTTCCTCTCGAAGTTTTTCAATTTAATCTACTAACTTTGATGTATATCCTCGGGGAAAAATAGCTTGAATGAACTAGAAAGTTCGAAAGTGTTAATTAACCTTTATTACACAGTCTATTAACGGTTGCTTTTTTTTTTTTTTTTTTTTTTTTTTTTTTTTTTTTTTTTTCCTTCTTTTAACTTATAACTCAATAAAGACGCTCATTCTTGAAAAATGAAAGTGAATCGATTTCTTGCCTCATCGATTTCTTCTACTGAATAATCAAGTGTAATTATAGTGTATTGACTGAAGGAAAAAACGTCTTTTTTACCCCTATTTTCCTTATAACAGATTAATAGCAGTATTAAATATCCGTTATTCAACTTAAACTGCGTTTTTGTTTCTCAGTTTTGCTCCTATTTTGTGAGAGAACTGTTCACATCATTTTTTAATAATAATTCTTAGGATTAAAATAAATAAATTTGAAAAAGCGAGCTTGTATTTAAATTTATGAGTGTTCCTAAAAGCTAAAAGCTAAAAAAGTTTGTTCTAACCACAGCAAGTTTTTCGAAAATTGGGAGCAAACTCAAAAACTTTATAAGATTACGGTTTTTAACTTTCTATAATTCTAGAATTCTCGCAAAATTATAGCAATAATTCATCAAACACCTCCGAATTATGTGGGAGGTGTAACGGACCCTTAAGTCTTAAAGAACGTGAGAAAAATATGCAAAGGAAGGCTTATTCGTGAAAAAAGCAACGAGAACGTAAATCCAGTCAAAAGAGGTAGGAAAAGCCCAAATATGAGAAGTTTCTCCTAGGATGTTTTTTGGCGAAATGGAGGAAAAATTGGTTAAAATAAACCAAAAACCCAATAAAAAAAATTAAATTATGACGTTTTTTTAATTACTAAAGGGATATTGAAGGTGATAATTTTGAAAATGATCATTATTGAGGTAATGCGTGGTGATAATCGTAGATAGGGTTTGCCAACACCCTTCATTACATCCCTTATGCTTAAAACAGGGCGGCCATACCGTGGATCCGACCGTGCATGTCCTCGTTTTTCAGATTTACCTACCCGTGTCCTTTCCGATTCATTCGACCCCTAGGGTGGAATTTTTTTTTCGGGCGACCCTTCCCTCCCGGATGTGTTTTTTTACGATCGTGAAACGAACCGTGTTCCCTTGACGCAATGGAGTTATTCCGTATTGATGTGACGATCAATTAGTGACAGAAACAGGGAACAACCCACCCCTATCTCGTTCTATACGGCTTTATAACTCCATTTTCAACCTCTCTCCCCATTTTTTTGCAATCCAATTCCTTGTAAAAAAAAATTTATACATTTTAAAAAATATCAAGCTTTACCTCATGTCTATTCTGAATGTTTTATACAAAACAGACATTTAAAACGCAAAGAGAAGTTATTAGATTGCCCTTTTTCAGGGTTTTTGGGAAAGGGTCTTTTAGACCCCGATTTTTCAGAGCGAAAGATTTAGTGTAGCCACTAGGGCGAAAGCCACCTCACACGCGTCATTCCCGTCTTTAAATCGAAAAACTTAGCTCATATTTTTATGATTTTTGGTTGCTTGACTATGTATGAAAAGGTTGAATGGGGAAATTAGTAGATTGCCAAGTTCATTGAACAAGGTTAGACACATTATTACGCGTCGTCCGGTCTTTTGATAAAAGGCATCCCCTTGACCTGTGGCCCTTTCACGCGAAAATTCCAGACGCTCGATTTTCAACTAAAAAAAGAAAAAACATACCTGTTGGTGGCGGTGGTGAAGACCCTTCGCAGAAAATCGTCGAGACGGAAAGAAAGACCGCGAAAAGGGACGTTTTCGCGATCCCCGTCCATCCGGTTGAAATGTGCATTTTATATAGAAAAAAAAAAGTTTTTTTTCCCTCTCGTTCTCACTTCATCTCAGTCCCATGACACCTGAAACAGTTTTAATCCGGTCAAATTTGCTAAAAAAAACTTTTTTTTATTGAGCCTTTAAAGCTTCGGGGCACCCTACGTGATTTATGTTTTTACGCCTATCATCGCTAAGCTGAACGTCACATTTGTCTCAATATTTTTCCCCCCAACCTATTTTACATTATTTTCATATCGCTTTTTTATGAATACCATTTTACAATAAAAAGAAAATCATAAAGCAAACCAGATTGTTCAGAAGATCAACAAAGAAGTTTTTTAAGGTGGGATATTAAAACATCCTTCATATCAATTTTATTACCTAGAAAGTAGTTTTAAGTTTAATCTTAAGTCCATTTATAGCCGGAACTGACGGTAAAGGATATAAAAGAAGACTCCCGCTAAAAGCAAAAGGTGTAGGCTTACATTTTTCAAGTGCTTTAACGTTTTCTTTCATTTCTGCAAGAGAAAAAGCACATTTTAAGATGTTAATTTTTATTATTCTCTAATGCGGGATTTTCATTTTTATTAAACCGAGTAAACTAGGAAGAGAAAAAGAGATGAAAAAAGTTTGACCTCCTCTGGGATTTGAACCTACGACCTGTGAGTTCCTAGCCCAACACTCTCCCAATTGAGCCGATTCAAAGCCCTTTGAATTACTCTTTTTTTCTTCTCCTCTTTGTTTTGGATTAAAAAGAAAGACGGGTCGGCATTGCCTGCACAAACTGCTACATTCAACCCTAATGCCACCCTTTACCCCGTAGCTACATTACTCACTTCCTAATTATTCCCTCAGTTTGATTTTTGTAGTTTACCACACACCAGGACTCTAAGCAAAATGGTAGAGTGTTATTAGAAATCCTACAAAAAGCCCGTTATTACTTTAATTTTTTTGTTTTAATAAAGGCCTTATAATTGAGAATGCTTGAAAGGGTCACTCGGAATACCTAGCACGGAAATATTTATCCTTTACAAAGGAATAACGGCGAGGGGGCGCATTCTCGAACCCGGAGGGCGGGACGGTCTAGATCCTAAAAGCCGCCACTGCATTATTAACTGAGCTCGGCTAAGACTCCCTCCCTAATTCTCGCAAAACTCCTATCATATTCATCGCATCCGTTTTGTGTCTGGAGCCTCTCTTTCAGGATTCCAACTAGGTTATCGCAAATGCTATTTATGAGCTTTCGTTTGCACTTTTTTCAATTCAAAAAAATTTAAAAACCGAAAGGATTTTCTGCCATTCCCCTTTTTGACCCCTTTGATCGGATGTTCGACATGTTTTATACCTCGGCAATAACAAAATAAAATCCAACCCAATTAAAATAACAATTTTAAAAAAAGGATTTTATTCGAGTTCACCTTAATTAAAATTTTTATTGTGCCATTTTTATTAATGCAATTATTACAAACTAGCCTTTAAATTAATTTTTTTATGAAGGCTTTTCGTTTTAATGAAACCCGAAACAATTTTTAACTTAATTTTGTATAAAACGATTGTAAATCTTGAATAATAAAGTTTTTAAGATGGGAAATAAAGGGAAAGGGGGAAGGAGGAGTTAATATTAACGCCTCTCCCGCCTATTTTTCGTAGAGGGTGGGCACGTCGGTGCTTTGTTTTTGTTAAGCCAACTTACAGTGTGCTCCCCGTCCGTGATTATCAAACTTGCCAACTTCGGGGGAACAACGACTACTCTGCACGCCATGAGAAATTGTTCAGAAGGTTCTAAAAGGTAAACATACAAAACGGACATGTTCGACCAATAAAACTTTTGATACCAAAATAATGATAGGATTTTAAATTATTCAAACATTTTTTTTTTTTAAATGAAAATGATGAATGTGGGATTTATTATATGTGGGAAATTCTTTCCCCTTAGGCCCTTAATAAACCTGAATCCAACCCTCTTTTTTTTTTTTTTTTAAGTAATTGCGTAGGTAATTTTTTTTTTTCGTTTGAAAATATTTTTATTAATTAAAGAAAAATAAGTATATTTTTGATATTCTAATTTTTATTGCGTATGTATTCCGCAAGGAGCTTGATTTTACTGATAACAACTATGGAGGAAGAATGACTGTGATAACGGGTATCTCACGACGAGTTTCGGCTTAAAAAGCCTCGTCAGGTGAGCTATTCCCTCTATCACAATCATTCTTCTTTTCACTGTGAACCCTATCTCCAAAAGATTTAGTAGACACAGCGGGAAGCTGGAAACAAACCGTTTCCCGGAAGCTCACCGCCGCCACCGTTCTCCGTCACAGTGAAAAGAAGAATGATTGTGATAGAGGGAATAGCTCACCTGACGAGGCTTTTTAGCCGAAACGCGTCGTGAGATACCCGTTATCACAGTCATTCTTCCTCCATTATTGGTTATTAGTAAAATATGTATATTATTTATCATAGTGGTAAAATTTTCTAAATAAAGAAGTCAGACCAAAATCCATAAAGATTGCGTTCAGCTGGATGCAATAGATGTGATTGTGACAAATTGAATTTAACCATAAAAAAGGTGATAACAACATTTTTAAAATAATTTTACTGCATTTCATCATAGCGGAAGATCTACCTTTTAGTCCCTGCTACCGTAGTGCCATTATTTTAAGCGTAAGGAAGATATCTAACATTTTGTCCCTTCTGCCGTAGGATAATATATTTTACAATTTTTACTTTAATTTTTATTGGGTACGAATTCCGCGAATAATTTTAATTAAAAGCAACTAATTAAATTTATAAATTTAATTTGATAAGGACCCTATTTGCCATATTTATTTACCATAAGGTCCCTGCTGCCGAAGGGTTCTAATTTATTTCGTTTTACTTTAATTTTTATTGCGTACAAATTCCGAGAAGGATAAATATAAAAACATTAATTTTATTGCAATTAAAAGTTACAGAGGGAGAAAGAATGAAAAAAACGGATATTCCACGACCGGTTTCGGCGTAAAACGCCGAACCAAAGTAGTAAAAAAAATTAATTTTATTATTTAAATTTAATTTGTATAAAAATTTCCTCCTCCCTTTATAGGAAACATAATGATTTAAAAATAGAAGAGTTTCAAAAAAAGTTTTTTAAGAAATTCAAAGAAATGCCTACATCTCTGACGGAACTTCACCCCTAAAAAAAAATCTTTTGGAACCTTGAAAACCAAGGAGTGAGGAAAGAACTGGAAATCCCATCCTTGGAATCGAACCCCGACCTTTGTGCTCTAATGGAATAAAGAAGGAACAGCTGTCTCTCCCTCGAGAATTCCACGCAGATCCCTTAAAAAATAAAAACTTAAAAAACTAAGGCCGCTATTCAAAACTATTTTGAAAACCGGTGTTTTTGACCCGTCCCTAAAAGCCCTAATCAGAGGTAAAAATAATTTTAGAGGTTTCTACAGCAATCTCAAATATTCTTTCAGAAGTCTCCGGTTTACAGTATGGTTGAATTTGCTCTTAAGTAATACTTTATTCATCCAAACGTTCTAATTTAGATTCCTTTTCAATTATTTCACCAAAATTTCACAGATGTTTCTTCAATAAAAGGAATACATACAATCAAACATAAAAACCATTATTAACTTTTAAACATAGATTAGAATACTTTTTAACCGGTGTTTTATTCGTTCTTGTAGGCGCAAATTTTATGTGAAAATCAGTTTTTTAGTGCTATTTTATGTTTAGCAACAATCGGTTTGAACTTGACAAAGAAAGGCTTCTATTAACATTCATCACTATTAATTTACCTGGCGATATTTTTATTATCTACGAAGTTGATAATCCTTAAGTGCAACAAAAATCACCAAAAATCACGTACTTTAAAATCACATTTACATAATTAAATCACTATTTTTATACCGATAGCCGGACACAGACCACATTTTAAATGTCATAATTTAATAGTATAAAATAAAAATTAATTTTTTTTGTTTGTGTGACGATAAATATGAAGTGTTTTCGACGCGGGCTTTTGCACCGAACTGGGGGCGCTCTCTTTGGGCGAGACGGGTGACGAGGAGGTCGTGGAAATCCGGACGGTTTCGTTTCGAACACCCCTCTCGTAGAAACCACCCCCCTTCATACCAGCCTTCACAAGGGAAACTTAGCATTTGTTAACTTAATATCCCCACATCGTTTATGACTGTAACTCCTCAGACATGATGTATGCCCCTAGGTAGATATTCGGACGTCACCTTTTTATTACAAATGGATACGATTTTTTTTTTCAAAGAACTTTTAATGAAGACATAAAAAAACCAAGGTTAAATTTTTTAGGGTGCTCGAAACATACAAAAAAAAATTTATATGTAATTTAAACACCCTTCAGATTTTTATTTTTCCAGTCTTTTTGAAAACCGTGGTTATCGTATATTAGCAATTAGTCCTGGGTTCGGATTTTTTTTCTCTCCTAGAAACTAGAAGATGGAAATTTTCTCTTCACTTCGACAAAGTGAAAGACAATATTATCTAACAAAAACAACGTATTTTGAATAACCAGCCTCTATAATTAGGTTTTGAAGCCAGTAATCTGGTAAGGCTCACGGATTTAATCACGTTACTCGATACGAGAAATTGGAAATTAACAAGGAAAGGAGAAATCGCTCAATCTATCGATTTTTAAAGACAATAGTTTTACTTTTCTGACATAAATAAAGTAGAAAGCCTAAGATAAATTAAGAAACTCCTCGAGGCTCCGGAGGTGGCGGCATCAATTGGTCCTTTTGAAAGGGGTTAATCGAGATAAAGCTGTTAATTTCGACAATAGAGATCCTCGTCAACGCGAAGTTCCATTTTAGGCTTCCTTTCTGTAATATTGAAAATTACATTGAGAATGGTCGGAATAAGCGAAAATGGTGTAAAAAAAGGGTCAGTACTTCTTAAAAAAGAATACGGGACCCTCGAGACTTGTTTCGTCCTGGAAAAAGGGGAGAAGGAATCACTCAAGTAATAAACGGAAACCTTCAATTCGAAACTCCCTTAAAAAAAGAGGGGAATACGATATTAAGGCAATCTTATTTCGTTTTCCCTTTTTGGCTACCCCTATGTGGGTATCAATTGAAATAATGAAAAATCCTGAGAGCCTTTACAAAAAAAATAGAGATGTACTTTCCTGTATTTCTCAATAGAGGTTTGATTATTTCCTAGAAAATGGAAAGGATGGCTATTTACGGGTTCTTCCTGACGGGGTTCGCAATTATAATGAGAGGATCAATTATATTATCAAGGAGTGTTTGCTCGTAATGGGTACGGGGTCCGGACGATTAGGTTAAACACACTTGTGGGAGCTATTAAAGGGAGAAAGACTACTTGGAACGATGGGAGGAGGGGAGTTATACTTGGTGAAGGGTAAGGGTAAGAGAGAAATCGGGCACAAGGGGTTTTCAAGGCGCTTGGGAGCTTTCTCTTGTTTACAGCCGCATCTGATGGAAACGTCCGCCTCTTGGAACATCTTACAATCGACTTAGCGGCTAAGTTCGAGCGGATCGATAAGCCGAAAACACCGAAAAGGAGAGAATAAGGGAAATTAAATAAACCAGCTAAAGGATTAAAAATAAATTTCATGGCTAGGAACCCCGAGCCTCTAGGGAGGGCGGGAAACATGACCTAAATCTTCGAGTGAAAGTAAAATAATTTACGGCCGACGTTCACTGTGAATCTGGCTTGTTCCCTCGATTTTCGGTCCCGGGGAAAAATCACGCACACAACTCAGGGACTTTTACTCGACAATAAAAACCCCCGGAATTTCTTTTTTACGACAAAATAAAACACATTTAAGTTAAAAATCATATGATAAGAACTATCAAGACAAGTTTCAAGAGTCTAAATTTACAGTGGATATGAATTTTTTGTTTTCCTTATTGTCGAACCCTTTCAAAAGGGATGATTCGAACTTCTATTCGTCATTTAACTGGGAAGAATTAGGCGACAACAAAAATAACAAACGTCCCATTATGGTGATCATGCATAAGACGACTTGCCCGGCGTGTATCGAGTTTAAATCTTGGTTCTGTTCCGAACCGCATATCCAGTATCTCTCCAGGAAGCTCAAAATGGTCAACTTCGCCGACGAAAAGCCGACCAGGTTCAGTTTTTTAAGAACGAACCAACCTACGTACCTCGAATTTATTTCCTTTCGCCTTCCGCCATACTCCTCAAAGACTACAAAAACAAAAAGGAGCCCGAATACTGCTACTACTATCCCGAAAGCGAACCTTTAATAGAAAACATCAAAAAAGTCATCGAAGATTTTAAAATCTAACTCCTTTATTCGTTCAAACTTAAATCATTAAAAATTTTTGAAATTTCTTCTAAGTCGTTTTTCTTTTTTAAAATCCGACCTTTGCATACATAAACAGGTATCTCGTCTTGAGGTACGTAACCATCTTTGATTCGACGGGCTTTTCTCCATGTACCGTCCGGCCTTTGCGTTGCCGGTATAAACGCTTTGAAACCCGGTGGCGTATATCTACGACCAGGTAACGAACTCCTTTTATCTCCCTCCATTATTTTTCAACGATTTATTCATATGGAAAAATATTTATTTTTTTTCGCGAAAGAGATGATATAAAACTTCTGTTGCTATATCAACTGTGGAAAAATATTTTTACCTGTTTCTTTTCCTCAAATAAATTATTTAAAACAAAAAAGATGCATAAGAAAATAATATTGTCTTTTTATGGGGTATTATTATCAAAAATGAACTTGAAAATTCGTTCAAAGTTAATTTTTCTGCTACAAAAAATTCCTTTTGAAGCCAAAACTTGCGATTGACCACTGTGTAATCCTGAGGTTGTGTGGAAGATAGTGGAGACACGTAGCGATGAGGCGGATAGGCTAGGATGAGTCATAAGGCGAAGAAGACGAAAAGAACGGCCAAATCCGGCCCGGAGGACCAAATGTGTAATTCTGAGGTTGTTTGACTGTATTTTAGAAGACTTTTACTCGAAAACAGACTATATTTTAGAAGAATGATTTATACAAGGTTGAATCCGGGATGAATGTTCGAATACAAAAACAATAGACAAAAAAGGGGAAGGTAACGATGAAGACGGGTGCTCCTCCGCAATTTTTAGGCGCCAACCACCACTTTTCTGGATCTCCCAAGTCTGAACAGAGGCTTTTTAGAGAAGTAAATTTAAAGGTAACCGAAGATGAGTAATTCAAGAGGATAAAAGAAAGCAAGGAGAATTTCGAATTATTCAGATGTTTATCTTGTGCATTTCTCTCCGGGAGGGTCGTATCCATTATTTAGTCTTATTTAATTTTCTAAAAACCTCCTTTTTCTTTTACTGAGTTAATTAGATTTCGGTCCGGGAATATCGAGAGGGTGGAGTTCAGGGAAAAAAGTTCGATTTCCCTTCCCTTTTAAATTTCGCCTTCTATAGCGTGCTCGACGTTAACGATGTTAAGAGGATTGTAAATAATTATACGGTTCGATAGGACTCCATTAATCCGAAGACTGACGCTCCGGAACCATCAATTCCCTTCGTTGACTCAAAGCCAACAATCACGGTGAGGTCAAGGATACCCATTACACTCTGATTTTTATTTTTGACCGCTTCTATCAAATAGAAATTAGGTTAAACCATCATCGGGTAAAATGAGAAAATCATTTTTAGACGAAAACATCTCAGCTTTCTACGCGTTATCAATTTAATTAATAAAAGCCTAGGATAATAATTTTTTAAGTCTCCGTTTTTCAAAATTCCGGGCTCTGTAATGGAAGGTAAATTTAAGCCCCTTGTTTTTTGATGAAGAATTTGTTTACAATTAGTTAATTGCAATTAATTCTTCGTCAAAAACTCAGGGGGGTTTACATTTAACTTTTTTTTCATCTTCAATAAAAAAAAAAAGGAGTGACTTCTGAACCACCGTATGAACGTTAATAATTTAAATTTGTGACACCCCAATGCCCTTAGAGCGGCGGCATATGTAGGGCGACTTCTTTTGAAAAGGGTTAACGAGATTTCAGTTTGTTTTCTTCGCTAAAAACAATAATCGCTTTATTCCAATTTACGGGTCGATTCCTTCCATACAAGAAAGCCTCCGATATAAAAGCTACTTTGACGTCCTAGATGACTCATAATCATGAACTTCCATCCTTCAACGACTCGGAAAAGGGCGATTACTTCTCATGTGTCATCACGGAATATCATCAATATCGCCGGCTCAAAAGGCCCTTTTTTACATCATATTGAAAAAAAATTTTTGTTACTCCCTCTTTTATACCAGTATTGATTAATCATTAGTCTCCATAGACTCCATAATCATCAAACTTAAAACGATAAGATAATATTTTTTTAAAGTAAAATTGCAGTGGAAAGTTGTTTAACTTCTTTTTTGCGAGGTTCGAATCCTTTCCACCCCAATAGGATTGCGGTCGAATGACCCAAGTTAAAGGGTAGCGTTCGACCTGACTATAAACAACTATTAACCATTTGCACAAATCACTGGACGCCCCCTCATCCCCTTTCGAATGCCAGAGAGTTTGAATAAATTCCAGGGGAAGCGAATAAGCAAAAACATGACTCGGAAAACGGACAGTGCAAGTTGGCAATGAATTAACTACACATACCATCCGCTCAGAAAAGCTTCTATTTCAAGCCTCCTCCCCCAGACATTTGATTATAATGAAATCGTGCTTCCTGTCAAATAAAAGTCACTCCATTTTTTTCCCTTTTTTTAAAAAAAAAATAAAACAAATTTTTCACACTTCAATAGAAGATTTAATGTTATTACAAAATCATTTTTCACATAGAAGAAAATTTTTAAACAGTTTTTTTAAGTCTTTTTTTAATAAAATATCAGGGTTATGCCCCAGGGGATATAAACAATACAAACCAAGTAAATTACGAAAAGAGATAATTAAAAAAAAATTAAAAATCCGGATTTTTTTCCTCTCTCATTTAATTTTCTCTTATCTTTGTTACCTATTTTTAACTTCCTAAAAGTACCCAAGTTATTGTGGCACCCTCCATAAACGGTTTTGGGAAATGTGTCTACCAGAATCCGAATTTTCATTGAAATTTGAGCGCCCTGATTTTAATTTTGGAAACTTAGGCTCAAAACCGAGGACGTTAATGATGTTTACTGTTAGAGGTCAATATTGTGTCTGATCACGCCCTCATTGATTGGACTTTATAAGCTAACAGATTAATGCTGTTGTTAGTAAAATGACAAAATTATAGTTTAAAATAAAAAATCTATTTTCTTTTGTGTGTTTCAATAAGGCCCTTGAAAAATATTTAAGTCGCCTTTTGACGCCTTCATGCTTCGTCACGGACTAATAACTTTCAAAAGAGTGCAGCGTTTAAGGAGGAGGAAAAAAATAAAATGCTGGAAAAAAGTAAGCTCATTTCAACGAAGACGGAACAATTTTTATCATTCCTGAAGGCTTCAGACTGGAATTTTTATGAAAACGTAATTTTACAAGGTGAAAGGAGAAAAATAAAACTTAAAGATTTCTTTTTTTTTTGTGGAAACAGTGTTGCCTATTGTTAGTACTTTCGTTAACAAGGTTTTTGGGCTTTTGACCCTATTTACGCTGGTATTTTTAAGAATAATTTTTGGTGTTTTCATTGGTTTTTGGGTTTTTCAGAGATAGTAAGGTGAAAAATCGTGGTATTTGGCCGAAAAACACAGATTTTAGCTAGTTTATGAACGTTTTCGCGGTATTATTTGCCAATCATCTTCGCTTTTTGGCGCTTTTCGTCCCTAGTCCTCAAAAACAGAAAAAAAAGCAAAATCTTGAATCTTAGGATAAAGTGATTTTCACTATAAAAAGTGGTAGACCTGAAAGCCTGGTAAGCAGGGGAGTTTCTTGGCGGAAAGATAATTTTGCCATGAGAAAAAAAAAACTCCCTCTACCCGGAAAATTTTGGGCGTTTCTCATGGATTTCTCGGCTGATAAACCTCCTTTTTGACATTTTTAAAGATTGTATTATCCTCGAAAGATTTTTTTTGATCGATTTTCCAAGGGAAAATACAGTCGAACAGTTGTTTTCTGATAATTTATTTACGATAATCATTGTTTTTGTTTTTGAGAGTGGAGTTTCGCGTAAAAGGGTCAAAGGGAAAACAGAGAAAACGGTCACAGATGTTCCGACCCCCTTTTGGTCACGTACTAAGGCTGTCATTATCTCTAATTATTCCCGCCCCAGACGTGGCTCAACCAGATTACACACCCCCTTTCGTATCAGCACAACTTTGAGTTTCTTGTTCACATCGAAAAAAAAAAAAATTACCTTTGAAAAGAAAGAGATTTTTTTAAAAAATCCAATTTTGCTCCAAGATATTCCTAGAATCTTTCCATTAAGTTAAAACATTTTAAATTATAAAAAAAGAAATCTACCTAAAATTTGACTCGAACTCTTCGTAATGTAATTTCGTTTTATATCATAAAATACCGATTGAATCTCCTTTCTAGCTCTTTTCCTTTTCTGCCCTTTTGCCCTTTTTTAAAAGAAAATTGCAATATGATGTAGTTAGCGTGGATGGGGTGGCGTCGGGGGATTCGGATGCAAATCAGCCCCGGTGTTGGATCTTTGAACTTTATTGAATTCCGCTTGGTGATAGATGAAAGACAAGGAATTGATATTAGCATTTGGCTTGTTAAACCTTCAAACCCCCTTCGCCGGTCCACCTTAGAGAAAGAACCCCGAAAGACTTTCTAAAAATAAAAATTCATTTTTTTAAAAATCCTTTTTGCCAAAAAATGAGTGAAAAAAATATTTTGCTCTTTCTACATGTTCTAAAACGTCTTTCACGACCCAAGAACCATCTAAAGAAATTAATTACTAATTTGAAGAAGAAACGAATGAATTTATGTTGTACTAATTTGATCGTACGTTTTAATATGTAAATTTTACGATTTATAACCAAATTGAATAATAAGGGAGGGTTTAAATAACATTATTAACCCATTGTTGTCATAATAATCGCGTAAATCCGGGTATTAGCCTTTTGTCCTCGACTTTCCACTTTGTTATGAAAATTATTCTAATTCGATGCGCCTTTGTTTCAGAAACACCTCTCAGACTCCCTTTTTTTCCCCTTCTCTTTCGACGACTAGGAAAAATAAGTTTAGGGATTTACGCAAATTGCGGAAAGTTAGTAAAAGGGAGGATTCTGGACTTGGGAACGTTACGGTGGGTCGACTTTTTTCTCACGATCGCTAGAGACTTTTTAATACAAAAGAACTTTTCCGGACACTAAAAGTGCCCTTGATAAACTTCTCTAATAACTTTTAATAAAAAATAATGATCCTACTATCCTCAAGTTTGATTTCTTCCGTAAACGCTATATTGCCTGATAATACCAATTAGAATTAAAATATCCACACTTCATGATTAAATTCAAAACTATGGCACCCAGCCGATCCACTTTCAATCCCCCCCCCCCATCAGCAACAATTTACGTTTTTTAAAAACGAGATGTTTCCCACATTTCTGTATTTTTATGGCTTCTCAAGGAACTACCTGTCTTGACAGGATTTTTAGGAGTTTTTATCATATTTTTGGACATCAAATCCTTGATTTTTCAGAAATTTTTCCTCGGTTTTATGATACGAAACCCCCATTTTTTCATGATTTGCAGGAGCATTTTAAGAAATCTTAAATCTAGGTTTTTATTGAAAATTTTCATCTATCAAAGTAGGGATGAAAGTAAAAAAATTTCTGAAAAGAGAAATGATTGAAATTTTTGTTTGTTTTGGCTACATTCATTTTTTAGTCCGGACTTTGTTTTTCTTTAGCGTTACTTCTGAAGGCGGGGGTAGGATTTCCCGATAGCCGCTGCTAATCCTCAGCTCCCACGGATCTACTACGTTTTAAAATTATTGTTCCATCCAATCCCGAACAAGAGGAGATTATTCTGCCTATTGACTTTGCAATCCCATCTGCCTGTCATTGTAAACCCAACCACGAGGAAATATGAATTCATCAATTCCCTATAATTCCTCGCTAGAACTCTTCTTTTTCTATTTGCTTCTAAAAGCAATTTGAGTTAATGGAAAAATTTTATGGGTTCATTGAAAAGTTCAAGTTGTCGTGTGAAATGTGACAGAATGACACAGTGGTTTTTCAAAAAGGGAACAATAGAAAAATCTGGGCGGGAGGTGTTCACGAGCGCAGATGGGAAGATGGACCCAGATGGAGAAAGGAGGACCTTCCCATCTGTCGGAAGCTAGAAAATAAATAGCCGCTTGAGACCTTATCGTAAAACCAAAGGGAATAAAGCAACAAATAAATGCTATTTTGTCGCTTATGTTCATTTCTCTACAGAGGTCATTTTGACCCCAAGGGAACCAAAAAATTTTTTATTCGAAATTTTAGAAACTCAAATTTTACATTTTATTTAAATAGTTAAATAAGGTTTCAAAATATACTTTTAAAAGCATCCTACTTTTTTTCGCATTCCATTTGCAAGTTAATGAAACAAAAGTTATGTAAGCATTAATCCACCAGGAGCGGTAATATACGGTTTAATAATATACAGTTGCTGTCTACGAGGAGGGGGTTTTGATTTGCAAATTTCGTGTGGGACGAACATTTAGAGTGCTCTTGCTAATCCACCCTTTCGCCCCTAGGCCCACATCTCCCCTCCCCGGACCCCCGACTACCCATCATGCTCTTCTAATGAATTCATTATGGAAGGTCTAAATAACGCCAGTCGTCCTTTTGAACCTCTCTAATTAAATAGAATAATCCTCAGGGCCGCTTTGTTATTAATTGACCCATGATACTGGGCTAGTTTTCGACTGTAGGGACTCGAAATGTTTCGCCTGCTACAAAAAGAAATAATCATGGTGACCTTCCAATAGGTATACCTTTCGTCATAAAAACACCCCGTCATAATATCAACACAGCATAAAAATGGCAGGAATGGAAGAAGCTTACTTCTCCGTATTCGCCAGCGTATCCCCACCATTTTAATTCGGAGATGCAACGATAGAATGCGCCCCAATCTTGAGAAGTTAGTCTTCAACCCGCCATATTGTGTCGATTTGCTGTATGACGAATTGATGGAAATTTTTTGTCAAAAGATAGGTACACTGATTCGTTTTCCAAGTGATTATTATAACGAATTATACGTACGGCCTTATGTCGAAATTATAACGAAACTTTTTTACGATGAAAGTAATCTCAGTTGAAAAATGCGTGTAGGTTTACCACGAAAGAAAATTGGCGTATAAAAAAAATTAAAACATTTTAGCTATGAAATTCAATTATTATGGACTTAAAAGAGAGGAAAAACCCTTTGTTTTCAACATATGTAACTAATGGTGTGACTTTGGAGTTGTTTTAATTACGGTTTTTCTTTTTATTCAATCCCAGATTCCCTGAAGGCAAAGAATAATAAAAGTCCAATTATGGCGATGTCAAAGGGAAATTACAAAACCCAACAAAAAAAAATATTCTTGGATTATAAAAATTAAATAACCTTTAACCCTTTTATCACTAATGAATAATATTAAAAATTTAGAACTTAAAAAAAAATAATATATAAATAATTTTTTCTGTCTCCAAGATTTATAAAAGTTTCATTTTCACCCCCTGAAATCTCAAAAAGTCTAAAAATCTCTTGAAGGGCGAAATTTTTAATTTAAGCCCGTCCATAAAGGTGAGTTGGGGGGGAAAAAAGGGACAAAAACCTCGGGAGCTACGGGATAAGGGAAGTTGATATGAAGGAGGAGATAAGAGGAGGCGATAACTGTCGCGCGGTTTTTAATTAGGAAAGAATCCCTCCCCGCTATCCCTTTTTCTAGGGTTATTTAAGGGCGGGAAGCCCTTTTAATGAAAGATGACCTGATAATAAACCCTTTCCCGACCATCTGGACCAATTTACATTCAAATTTTGTTTGTTAGACTTGTCACTCAATCCTTACCCAAACGCTTTAAGCATATCAGATTCTCATTAAATTAAATAATTTTTTTTAAAATAAATTAATCGATAAATACTATCACATATGAGCTAATATAAAGGTCATTAAAAATTTGAAATAAAACAACGTGGAAATTAATATTCAAACAATTTATATCGAAGTAAACATACCTATTGATTAATTCAAATCAAACATTTCTTCGATTGGTATTTTTTTAAACAAATATGGATACAATTTTAAATAAAATAAAATTTAAATTAAACACTAATTTTATTCATGCTTTAGGTATATTTTTTCAAAAACAAATAAAAAACTTTTCCCCAATGTTTTCGATATTGGAAAAAGCCTTCAGTACAACTTGCATGGACTTTTGACTTTAAATGCGGGCGTTAAAGTCTGCTGTTTCTACGTCAATTAATTTCCTCCAAGAAAAGTTATTGTATTACCCTCCAGTTACGGTTTTTGAAGAGGGTCTGCAAGACCTCCAGAGGAAAATTTATGTGATCTTTACCGATCAATTTAAACCGAGAAAATTTTCTGGCGCTTTTCAATCTTTTTTTTTTCTGTTTTCTTTGGTCTTCTTGCTAAAAATTTTTCTTTTTGACAGATTTTTGAACACTCGTTACGATATTTTGGCAAAAAAATTTGTCTCCTTCTGGCTATTCGTCTCCCCTTTTTTTCTTTTCACTTTACAGCCGGAATTTCGTATTATGTCACAGCAAAAAATAATTTTTTTTAAGGGATTAACCAAGTTTTTGGCTCAATTTTTTGTTCCTTCTTAAAAGAGGTTTTTTATATTTTTTTGAATAATCAAGAGAGGTCTAATAAGTCCTTTAGAAGATCCCAAAGGGCGCTGAGTAGCCCTTAGCGGTCAGGTAAAGGCGAATTAATTATTCGGCGACTATGTATGATAAAGAGGGTTGGGGGAAAACGAAGGGGAAGCCGTTGGGAGGGAGGTTTTTATTCATTAGGGCGCCCTCTTTTGCACTCTTCCCGGGCTATCCCGAGGGGAGTTTATTGAAAGGTCTTTCATCGGAGTAGAGGAGCACATGGTGAGGCACATGGGCCGGGGGCGCGGCTCTTCCCTTTCGGCATTATCACTTTTTTATGCCGGCCTCTCGCCTTTACCCTCCCTCCCATCGCAGGCGGACGCCTCAAAAGGGCCACCGTAACCCTTCAACCCCCATAACCGACACCCCCTATCCCATAAGAGTAAATAGCCTACTCAGACACCCTATTATGACATATTTCTTTCACTTTTCACCGCTATATCATAAAAAAAAGTTTATATATACGTACCAACATAACATGCAGTATCCTTTAAATAGGTAAGGCCCTTAAAACTGTAAATAAAACGTCATATCTGTGTTAAATAGTTGCTTTGTAAACGTTTTTTTTCTTTCCTACCTCTTTGATCCTACGGAGAAAAACCAAATTGAAAATTTTCCGAAGTTTTCCTTTTACTTAAAGCCTCAAAAACCCCAATTTATCTAGTTTACGGGGTTTTTTCTGGTCACTGGGCCATAAAATTCTTTATTCCCTGACTTTAGGAATTTTTTAACTTCCTTAAAGAAGTTATTGCGATACCCTCGACGTCTGGTTTTTGGGGGAGGGTCTTCCAGACCCCGGAGGGTAAAATCGAATATTGATCTTTACCGATCTCAACTTTGTCTGTGGTTCCGGCCGTCCGTAGCATTTTTTTCCGGAACACTTTACGGCCACAATTTTCATCCGATTTTCACCAAATTTTCACCAAAATTTCTTTAGCCGGTGAAGAAGAATGTAACGAGGGCGATTTTTGAATTTCGAAAAAATGGCGGAGATATGTCTGTTTGAAATTTTAAAAAATGTGCTGCGGCCGAACCGTTAATCCGATTTTCACCAATTACTCCTTATATTTTTTAAGAATTTTTGGCGTAAAAAAATTGCGACTTTTTATTTATTAATTTTTTTTAGTAGGGAGAAATTTCGTACTTCTACCCTTTACGAGAGGCACACCCCTAGGCCAAAGAGCCCATTATTTCTACCTTGACACTTAAAAAATTTTTCGAAAAAAAAAAGAAAAAATTTTTTTATATTTTCCGCCTAGAAACTTTCTTTTTACCTGGTTTTTTGGCTTTCCCTATAGCGATAAAAAAAAAACTCAATTTCACCGGATTTCCAGGAGTTCTCTTCACTTTTCGGACTAAAAAAACCCTTTTTTGAAAATTTTCGTGCGTTTTCCCCCTTAAAGGACCTCTTGAAATCAAAGCTCCTACTTTTCTGTTTTCCTAGGTCTTTTTGCTAAAAAAAAACTTGCTTTTTAACCTGAAATTTTTCTCGTATTTTGTCAGAAAAACACCCTTTTTAGCAATTTTTCGTTAGTATTGTTTGCCAATAGGTATGCTTATTTTGGGCGCGTTCAACTTCTTCTCATTTGAAACTTCTCGTAAATTGAGCTGAAAACATTTTCATGTTGGTATCCATTATTGAAGGTAGAATTTCCTTTCTAATAAATTTGAAATTCGACCTAAAATTGCGGCATGAAATTGTAATCACCTCGGCTCCGAAAACGGGTGAGCGCTGATTACTTAGTTTCCCTAAAGTATTCGTACTATGAACGTATGAAACACGAGGTTCTATTTTTAAATCCTCGGCTTCGTATTTCATCTTTATTGCTTCGAAGAACGAAAAACTTGTCTTAATCATAGAAAAGGAGAACGAAGAAAAGTTGACGATTTATTTGTCGAACTTAATCGAATCGTATGATGAATCGGTATTGAGGATTGTATGCGAGTTTAAAGGGCGGTCGGGAGGAGGGAGGGTGATGAAGAATAGTCGGGTGTAAGTAAGAGTGTTTTATGGCTTCTCGAAAACCCTTCTCGAATCGAGAAGCAAAAGGGGTGAAAAGTACTTGCACGTATCACCATCGACTCTGATCGAAAGGTCGTCCTCCCCTTCTAATACTTTTAATGGAATTGGATGAAGCCATCTAAAAAATGAGCCAAAATAATGGTGAAACTTTAAGCCACCCTTGACTAGTCCCTTAGGGTTATCGAACCCTCTGAACTTTGAAAAAAAAAATTTACAATTTTACTATAAAACACTTAACCAACAACAGAGGAAGAAATGACTGTGATAACGGGTATCTCACGACGCGTTTCGGCTTAATAAGCCTCGTCAGGTGAGCTATTCCCTCTATCACAATCATTTCTATCTTTTCTCTGTGGACCTATCTACGAGAGAATTAGTGGAGACTGCGGGAAGCTGGAGACAACTCGTCCCCCAAAAACTTCAACGCCGCCACTTCTCTAAGAGATAGAGCCACTCACCACCTCCTTGTTGGTTTTTATGACAGAACTGCTGCCAAGGCATTACTTTACTTTTTTTAATTTTATTGCTATACGCAAATTGATTTATTATCAAACACTTAACCAACAACAGAGGAAGAAATGACTGTGATAACGGGTATCTCACGACGCGTTTCGGCTTAATAAGCCTCGTCAGGTGAGCTATTCCCTCTATCACAATCATTTCTATCTTTTCTCTGTGGACCTATCTACGAGAGAATTAGTGGAGACTGCGGAAGCTGGAGACAACTCGTCCCCCAAAACTTCAACGCCGCCACTTCTCTAAGAGATAGAGCCACTCACCACCTCCTTGTTGGTTTTTATGACAGAACTGCTGCCAAGGCATTACTTTACTTTTTTTAATTTTATTGCTATACGCAAATTGATTTTATTATCAAACACTTAACCAACAACAGAGGAAGAAATGACTGTGATAACGGGTATCTCACGACGCGTTTCGGCTTAATAAGCCTCGTCAGGTGAGCTATTCCCTCTATCACAATCATTTCTATCTTTTCTCTGTGGACCTATCTACGAGAGAATTAGTGGAGACTGCGGGAAGCTGGAGACAACTCGTCCCCCAAAAACTTCAACGCCGCCACTTCTCTAAGAGATAGAGCCACTCACCACCTCCTTGTTGGTTTTTATGACAGAACTGCTGCCAAGGCATTACTTTACTTTTTTTAATTTTTATTGCTATACGCAAATTGATTTTATTATCAAACACTTAACCAACAACAGAGGAAGAAATGACTGTGATAACGGGTATCTCACGACGCGTTTCGGCTTAATAAGCCTCGTCAGGTGAGCTATTCCCTCTATCACAATCATTTCTATCTTTTCTCTGTGGACCTATCTACGAGAGAATTAGTGGAGACTGCGGGAAGCTGGAGACAACTCGTCCCCCAAAAACTTCAACGCCGCCACTTCTCTAAGAGATAGAGCCACTCACCACCTCCTTGTTGGTTTTTATGACAGAACTGCTGCCAAGGCATTACTTTACTTTTTTAATTTTTATTGCTATACGCAAATTGATTTTATTATCAAACACTTAACCAACAACAGAGGAAGAAATGACTGTGATAACGGGTATCTCACGACCAATAAGGAGGTGGTGAGTGGCTCTATCTCTTAGAGAAGTGGCGGCGTTGAAGTTTTTGGGGGACGAGTTGTCTCCAGCTTCCCGCAGTCTCCACTAATTCTCTCGTAGATAGGTCCACAGAGAAAAGATAGAAATGATTGTGATAGAGGGAATAGCTCACCTGACGAGGCTTATTAAGCCGAAACGCGTCGTGAGATACCCGTTATCACAGTCATTTCTTCCTCTGTTGTTGGTTAAGTGTTTGATAATAAAATCAATTTGCGTATAGCAATAAAATTAAAAAAGTAAAGTAATGCCTTGGCAGCAGTTCTGTCATAAAAACCAACAAGGAGGTGGTGAGTGGCTCTATCTCTTAGAGAAGTGGCGGCGTTGAAGTTTTTGGGGGACGAGTTGTCTCCAGCTTCCCGCAGTCTCCACTAATTCTCTCGTAGATAGGTCCACAGAGAAAAGATAGAAATGATTGTGATAGAGGGAATAGCTCACCTGACGAGGCTTATTAAGCCGAAACACGTCGTGAGATACCCGTTATCACAGTCATTTCTTCCTCTGTTGTTGGTTAAGTGTTTGATAATAAAATCAATTTGCGTATAGCAATAAAAATTAAAAAAAGTAAAGTAATGCCTTGGCAGCAGTTCTGTCATAAAAACCAACAAGGAGGTGGTGAGTGGCTCTATCTCTTAGAGAAGTGGCGGCGTTGAAGTTTTGGGGGACGAGTTGTCTCCAGCTTCCCGCAGTCTCCACTAATTCTCTCGTAGATAGGTCCACAGAGAAAAGATAGAAATGATTGTGATAGAGGGAATAGCTCACCTGACGAGGCTTATTAAGCCGAAACGCGTCGTGAGATACCCGTTATCACAGTCATTTCTTCCTCTGTTGTTGGTTAAGTGTTTGATAATAAAATCAATTTGCGTATAGCAATAAAAATTAAAAAAAGTAAAGTAATGCCTTGGCAGCAGTTCTGTCATAAAAACCAACAAGGAGGTGGTGAGTGGCTCTATCTCTTAGAGAAGTGGCGGCGTTGAAGTTTTTGGGGGACGAGTTGTCTCCAGCTTCCCGCAGTCTCCACTAATCTCTCGTAGATAGGTCCACAGAGAAAAGATAGAAATGATTGTGATAGAGGGAATAGCTCACCTGACGAGGCTTATTAAGCCGAAACGCGTCGTGAGATACCCGTTATCACAGTCATTTCTTCCTCTGTTGTTGGTTAAGTGTTTGATAATAAAATCAATTTGCGTATAGCAATAAAAATTAAAAAAAGTAAAGTAATGCCTTGGCAGCAGTTCTGTCATAAAAACCAACAAGGAGGTGGTGAGTGGCTCTATCTCTTAGAGAAGTGGCGGCGTTGAAGTTTTTGGGGGACGAGTTGTCTCCAGCTTCCCGCAGTCTCCACTAATTCTCTCGTAGATAGGTCCACAGAGAAAAGATAGAAATGATTGTGATAGAGGGAATAGCTCACCTGACGAGGCTTATTAAGCCGAAACGCGTCGTGAGATACCCGTTATCACAGTCATTTCTTCCTCTGTTGTTGGTTAAGTGTTTGATAATAAAATCAATTTGCGTATAGCAATAAAATTAAAAAAAATTTTACTATACTTCATGCCGAAAAAACTAAAGGTCAGAGGAAAGTTCTTCAGTTATTTAACGAGGAAACTCTAGGGAGTTGTTTTTTCGTATTAGGACTTGGGAGTTGTTAACGGGATCGTAAGAAAACTCCCAGTCACGATATAATGTGTAGAGAAAGGTAGAAGAAAAGGCCGGAAGAAAAAATAAGAAAATGAAAGATCTTTTAAGAAAAACTCACTTCGTAAACTGGTTTCATTAGAAGATCCGTGTAAAATAATATGGAAGGCATTAATGGTCCTCCGGGGCGAAAACATCAGCCATTACATCCCCTAATTGAGAGCTAACAAATTAATGTTCATTTTTAATTGAAATGCCTCCCTCTCTTTCCTCCCATGTTGTTAAGGAAATAATAAATTTCCTCTTAAAATTCGTCGACCTTAAATTATCGATAAGTCCCAAAAAACAAATACGTCAACCTGAAAATTCCCGTTATTTTTAAGAAAACATTTTTTAAATAAAATAAAAGGGAAATACGTTGAACGAGGGATGATGAAATTTCCAATAGAGGGAAGGACAAATGAAACTGAGGGTTGATACAGAGATGACGTTCGACCTAAAAAAGACATCACGGGGGCAGAAATAGACTATTTCCGGACTGGAGTTTCTTTCGGTAATTTCTCCTCGCATCCGGAAAGCTTGAAAAAGGGGGAAAAGCTCGCTATATAATCAGAGGAGAACAAAAAGTACGAATTTTAATATCAACGTCTTTTATCTAAAATCTGAAATTTTTTATTTTTTGGGGGATTGAAATGATAGCAATTTTATAGCCCTCGTCTATCCCACTGCTCACCTTTAAGAAAGGAAAAAAATTTACTTAGGAACATAATGCACACAATAGGGCATAAAATAGAACCATGAAGCACTAACACTTCAACGTCAAATCTTGAAAAAGTGAAAATCCCATTTTTTAGTCCCAAAAAATGAAAATCCCACCCTCGAAAATGGTTATTCAATAAAAACTTTCTCGGAACACAGACTTGATTCCTAATTATTTTCGAAAAAGCCTCAGCAAATTTTTAATGAATTTAGAGGAGTCCCACAAGAATTGTAGGCCCTATTCAGTGCAGTATGATTCTAGCTTTTATTTCTTTCTTACAGGTAAGCAGTAAACAATTAAAGGGCTGTAAATAAAATTCTCCCTTATCTCTCTTTATCTCAATTCCTCACAGTCTACCTTAAGCGCTTTAATATTTTCAATCTTCTAATTCCAGCCATAAAACCAAACTTTTTTTTTCCTTTCTCTCCTTTTAATTTTTTGTCCCCTTTTTCCTTTTTTTTCTTCTTCTTCCATCACGTCTTCATTTAAACCAACGCCGAAAGACTCGTCTAGATGACTTTTCGTGACAAAGGTTAAAGGAAGGAGTTTTTTATTCAGGAATTGTTTGGCCCTGATCACCTTCAGGGACTCCCCGAGAATTTCAATTGAAACAGAAAACACTCGAAATATACTCTTCTTTTTTCTTATTAAATATGAACGATATTTTTAGATTTTGTATGGATTTTTCTTTTAAAAAAATGCAAATAAAGTGGAATACATGGAAAATATAAATGCCTTTTTGTAGGATTATGACTGCTCCGATTGCTTAAGAAAATATGTCCGAGTGTAAAGAAAAATGAAATTTACGAGGTTGATGACCGCTACTGCAATGAAAATTCCAAATGTGTGGTTTGAAACCATTGATTAAACTTTATTTTTAACCAAATTGTTATTTCGTTCTATATGAAATCCTGTTATTATCCCTCGGGTTGAACTAATTGAACTATTCAAGGGGAGTAATCTTAGTCGAAAGGGACCTGATAGAGAATTACACCTGAATCCTCTTACTCCCATAAATACAGATTAGAGCCGTTGGACGTCGTGGCGATCGGGGTCGTTGCGGTTAAAACGGTGGAAGGGGTAGTGGGTGGTAGGAAGCGTTATATTTGTTTAATCAAGGGAACGGATGTTTGGACGGCTCCTTTGACATGTCCTCCATCGAAAGGGGCCCTCTTGCAAATCGACCGACACGAAACCCCCTCCACAACTCACCGCCCCGTTATTCTATCGTACCCTTCCATGTCCCCCTTTTCCATTTCAGACTCTTCAGGATGCTTTAATACAGATTTGTTTGCTTTCGTACCCCTTTTGGCGTCGGGAAGCGGTAAATATTTATTGAGAACACAATCGTTTATTTTAAGTTGTAGAAACCAGATTTAAAGTAAAATGATTGCTGATAACCTTGGGGGTGGTTCATCACCACTAATTTAGAAAGAAAGAAGTTGTGATGTATTTGATGATCAATTTGAACATATGTTGTACCTACATCACCCCCCCCCCCCCCACCCACGGAGAAAAGAAGGCTGAAGGTCTGAGTTCCTGTGTGTCGAGCGATGATGTGTCGAAGATGCGTGTGTCGATGCTGGAACGCGAACTGTCGAGCTGGTGAGAGTCGCAGATGTTGAGAAGTTCGTTCCGAGATTGAACGTTCCACCAATTCAGCGTGTGGAAGAGGTGCGGAACTGCTGACGAGTGAGGCTGGCGCCGTCGATGGGTGATCTAAACGTGCCGGAAGCTTGTTTTTTCATCGCTATGTTGGTGTTCGTCGTGGGTCACCAATTGCGGGATGGTTCATCACCACTAATTTAAAAAGAAAGGAAGAAGCTGTGTTGTGTGATGTATTTGATGATATTAATTTGAACATATGTTGTACCCACATCACCGCCCCCTCCCCACGGAGAAATGAAGGCTGAAGGTCTGAGGTGCTGTGTGTCGAGCGATGATGTGTCGAAGATGCGTGTGTCGATGCTGGAACGCGAAATGTCGAGCTGGTGAGAGCCGCAGATGTTGAGAAGTTCGTTCCGAGGTTGAAAGTTCCACCAATTCAGCGGGTCGAAGAGGTGCGGAACTGCTGACGAGTGAAGAATTGCTGGTGCCGTCGATGGGTGATCAAGACGTGCCGGAAGCTTGTTGTTTCATCGCTATGTTCGTGTTCGTCGTGGGCCACCAATTGTGGTATGGTTCATCACCACTAATTTAAAAAGAAAGGAAGAAGCTGTGTTGTGTGATGTATTTGACGATATTAATTTGAACATATTATGTTGTACCCGCATCACCTCCCCCCCCCCCCCCCCACGGAGAAAAGAAGCTGAAGGTCTGAGGTGCTGTAGGTCGAGCGATGATGTGTCGAAGATGCGTGTGGTCGATGCTGGAACGCGAACTGTCGAGCTGGTGAGAGCCGCAGATGTTGAGAAGTTCGTTCCGAGGTTGAAAGTTCCACCAATTCAGCGGGTCGAAGAGGTGCGGAACTACTGACGAGTGAAGCATTGCTGGCGCTGTCGATTGGTGATCAAGACGTGCCGGAAGCTTGTTGTTTCATCGCTATGTTCGTGTTCGTCGGGGTCACCAATTGCGGGATGGTTCATCACCACTAATTTAAAAAGAAAGAAGCTGTGTTGTGTGATGTTTTGACGACCAATTTGAACATATGTACCCACATCACCCCCCCCCCCCCCCCACGAGAAAAGAAGGCTGAAGGTCTGAGTGCTGTGGGTCTAGCGATGATGTGTCGAAGATGCGTGTGTCGATGCTGGAACGCGAACTGTCGAGCTGGTGAGAGTCGCAGATGTTGAGAAGTTCGTTCCGAGGTTGAAAGTTCCACCAATTCAGCGGGTCGAAGAGGTGCGGAACTGCTGACGAGTGAGGCTGGCGCCGTCGATGGGTGATCAAGACGTGCCGGAAGCTTGTTGTTCATCGCTATGTTCGTGTTCGTCGTGGGTCACCAATTGCGGGATGGTTCATCACCACTAATTTAAAAAGAAAGGAAGAAGCTGTTGTGTGATGTATTTGACCATATATTTGAACATATGTTGTACCCACATCACCCCCCCCCCCCACGGAGAAAAAGGTGAAGGTCTGAGGTGCTGTGGTCGAGCGATGATGTGTCGAAGATGCGTGTGTCGATGCTGGAACGCGAACTGTCGAGCTGGTGAGAGTCGCAGATGTTGAGAAGTTCGTTCCGAGGTTGAAAGTTCCACCAATTCAGCGGGTCGAAGAGGTGCGGAACTGCTGACGAGTGAAGCATTGCTGGCGCCGTCGATGGGTGATCAAGACGTGCCGAAAGCTTGTTGTTTCATCGCTATGTTCGTGTTCGTCGTGGGTCACCAATGCGGGATGGTTCATCACCACTAATTTAGAAAGAAAGAAGTTGTGTTGTGTGATGTATTTGACGATATTAATTTGAACATTGAGGTACTACTCACATCAATCTGAATTTTCATATTAACGGGAGTTTTCTTAAGTACAAATTCCATTGTTTTTACAGTAGAATAACAAACTGCTACTCACAAAGGAAGGATGTTCATTAATTCACACAATCCTTCATCTTGATTAAATGAAGTATTCATTAATAAAATATTTTTTCTTGATTTTATAAGTCTTGAAATTGATGTTTTAGGTGTTTTTAATTACATTACCATAATTTAGGCCTTTGAGAAAAAGTTTTGATTTTGAAAGTCGAGGACTAATTTAGAGAAGAAAGCGAACAAAAAGGAGGAACCGTAATGTCATTCCCGTAAATGACATAATCATCTTTCATCCGAGGTATTCAAGCGCAACCCCGAAATGTAAATAAATTGCGGGAGGAGGGTACTAAGAAATCATAATTTAAGACTCAGAGCCCTGTAATAGAATAGGAGGGCGCATTCAAATGAGAGAGGGGAAGGGAATAAAAATGCGGTATCTGAAGTGGCTTTGCTTTACAGATGCATTTCTGTGGGGTGACTCGTGGAGGGTCGCTTAGTATGCAGCGAGGTGCCCGAGCTTTAAAAATCCCCCTAATTGCGGAGAGGGGAAAAAACCTCTAATTTCACCATTAAACTTTTATTACTTCATAAAGCATTTTAAATAACTTTATAAAACTTATTGACAGTTCAATCACGTTCGTAAAATTTAAAAATAGTAATGTTCTTATAATAATATGGCCTTTATATTTGATTAAGACTGAGGTATTTCGAAACCGTTGAAATCCTCAGAGACATCTTGTCAGTCAGATATCGCCGAGGGAGGTTTCCGAGCGGCTTGAACCGTGGCACTTAATTGTATTAATGTAGTTATATACCTTGTCAGGAACGAGCGTCTCCCTCCGCCACCGACCCCTCCTTTGAATCCACTCAACCGCTGTTAACAGCCTTCACCGAATTACGCCCTATGGAAATTGGATATCTAAGTAAACGTCTAAAATTATAAACAAATATTTTCAATTTAAAAATAAAGCGAACCCATAAAAAAATTGAGAGGCAAAAAAAAAAGGCGCTATTTTACTGGAAATTCTCATTAACCGATTGTGGGTGAGCGGAACCCAATCGCTTTTTTTTTCCTATTCAGCGGAGAGAGGAAAAACCTCCCACCCGCATCCTAATTGGAGGAGCACCCCCAATAAATATCTTATCGCCAATTTGCGTTTTTATGTTGAGGTGATTCGCTAATAAAAATTAGGAAGGTTCGCTCTCTCTGATCAAATCACACGGAGATAAACATGTTCGAAATTGAATCCTATTAATTTATTTCATCGAAAAGGAAACTTTGAACTGGACAGGCTCTGAATATTTCGCTGATTTCTGTGGTCACATCATCAAACATTAGGTATTAATGCTGCCGCTAAGACTGCAGTCCTAATTCCTAACCATCAGGATCGAGAACAGCTTGCGCCGTCATGATTACCCGGCAGCAGCAGCATCGACATACAGCAATCGACATCGACCTCCAACTAGGTAACATTTCCGCCCTTCTTTGGTTCACTGAACTCGCGTAACTCTCGGAACGATCGGCTAAAAGTCTGCAGTCCAAATTTCTAACCATCAGGATTGAGAACAGCATGCATCATGATCACCTTCGACTGCGCCAGAAAGGTATTCTTCTCTCCTTAATCAATCATCATTAGCATAGTCATCGTCGACATCATCAACCGCTCGACATCCTTCTCAAACTCGGCCACAGTTCCGCACTTTTTCGATTCAAGAACGGGAAGAACGTGGTGGTGAATGAAATGGATCAATGAAAGTAAACGTGGTGGTGGGAAGAACTCCCGGAAAAACATTTGACCATTTAATAGTTAAATTATATGAAATAAATAAATAAGAATCACAGATTGTTGAGATCTATATTTTTTACGAAGTCGAAGAACTTCTTCATAAAACCTTGTATTAACACCCCTCCTCCAGGCGGCCAAGACTTTCCCTCCAAGACAACTGATTGCAGTAATGGGCGCCGCTGGCTTTCAGTCTTTTCACACCGAAAAATCAAATGGCTCCACGTTTGAGGTTCCTTCCCGCAGTCGCACAGTCCACACTCAGCAATTTTAAAGCGATGCAAGTATGCTTTGTGCTCCCCATGCTCACTCAAGACCATAGCTACCCGTGGATGGTGGGCAAGCTTTATTTTCAACCGCGAAGCAACTGTTGGGAAGAATTCTTTCGTCGCCTTGCCGTTTACTGCTGTCTTCCATTCTGTTTCCCACCTCTCTAGTGAACGTTCTCTTGTTTTCTTTTTTATGTAGGACAGAGGGACCAGTGCGTATTCAACACTCAGGCTCTCGTCGAGTGCTGCCTGCTTTGCATATCTGTCCGCCAGCTCATTTCCATGGGTTCCAACATGCGCTTTAGTCCAGCTTACAGTTACTTTTATTTGATTTTCTTTTAATAGCCTCCAGATGATTCCTTTTATTTTTTCAATCGTTTCATTTTGAGTCCGGTGGCTTTGGAGTAAGTGGATACTAACTTCGCTGTCTGTCCTAATTATAAATTCCTTTTCATCGTCCAACTCCTTCCACAATGATCTTCAATCCAGCTAACAGCTTTTAGGAGAGCTAATGCCTCAGCTTGGTTGTTTGAGCACCAGTGAGCAAGCTTAAACATTTTTGTTGAACCTCTTGGCCATCACACAGTACCACAAAAGAACACCCAACATGTGAACCGATCTTGCTACCATCTGTAAATATTTCATATTTGGTCTTTTCGTTTCCAGGGTAGCTTTCAACTTTAGGTCGTTCCGCCGGGTGTGACCACTTTTCTGCCATTAAGGGGCCCTCGATTTCATAGCTTGGAAAGCCGTTGCTCATTTTTCGTGCATCGTAAATTTCTTTTAATTCCGCTAACCTGAAGTCTATCGGTATAATACCAGCTAAAATTATGCTGGCATGATACTAAATTGTGCGGTACCCTCTGATAATCCTTAACGCCATCTGCCGCTGAACGCTACGCATCTTTCGTTTAGTTTCTTTATTTTTAATGATAGCTTCGACCACACGGGAGCGGCATATGTAAGGATTGGAAGGATCGCACCAGAGTAAATTATTTCAAGAGCGTCATGATTTAAACCCCATGTGACTTTCGCTGAACGAGCCAACATATTTATGAGTTGGGAAGTTCTGTCGCAAATGTAGTTTATATGGTGCTTCCAGCTGAGGCGTTTGTCAAACCAGACCCCCAGGACCTTTAGCGTTTACTTGCTTTATCTCCATGCCGTTGAGCTCTACTTTAATCGGTTTCAGTTTGTATTTGCCGGTGATGTGCAGGAGTTGAGACTTGTTTGTATTAAACTTTATGTGATTTCGTTTCGACCATTGACTCACAGTTGTAAGTGCTCTGTTACTTAGTCTTTCTAACTCGTCCTCGTTCTTTGCTTGAACAACTAAAATCAAGTCATCAGCGAAGGCAACCGCCTCAACATTTCTTGGGAATGTAGATGTAAGTAGCGAGTTATACATTAGATTCCAAAATCCTGGTCCGCAGCATGACCCTTGCGGACATCCTTTCTCCATACGCCGAAAAAACTTTTCATTGTTTGTGGACAAGTAAGCACTTCTTTCATCAAAATAGTTTTTACTCAATCTGAAGAGGTTCATAGGACACTTGTTTCTTACCAGCTGGATCAAAATTGAGTCCCATGAGGCTGAATCGAATGCTCCAGCGACATCTAAAGCAATTAGCACTGTTTGATTTCCATTGTTTTTGTGTTCAGCTATTTTCTGTTTTATGTACATTAATTCATCGGTGGTACTGCGTTGGGGTGTGAAGCCGTATTGCAAAGGGGAAATGATATTTTTGAAGTCCACCAATAGCGCAATCTGTTGTTCAATAGCTTTTCCAATATCTTACCACTAAGTGGCAGCAGGCTGATCGGTCTGAATTTGGATGCTTCTTCTGATGATTCTTTGCCTGGTTTTGTTAGCAATATAATTTTAGCAATTTTCCACGACTTTGGAAAACACCCTTTGTTTAAGCATCTATTATATAAATTCGTGAAAGTGTCTGGAAAGAGTTCTACAACTTTAAGTAAAATATCACGAGTGAATCCGTCCTCCCCTGGGGTCTTATTTTCTTCAAAATCGAAAATAGTATCAATTATTTCATTTTTTTAAATTCCTTATCCAGTGTATCCGTTGTGTATTGTTGGATCTCACTCTTCAACTCTAATTTGCACGAATCAAGTGTGCTTTCGTCCGAGGAATTAATTTGTCCATAATCAACTCTACCGTGTCTTCAAGACCCGATGTATATGTGCCATCAGCCTTCCTCAATGTTGTTAAAGTAGTTGCTCTTTTAAGCTTTCCAGCTGCTGCTTTATAAACTGTATTCCATGGATTTGTCGCATCGGTCGCATTGCAGTACATTCTCCAAGATAATTGCTTCGCTGTATTAATCTTCTCGGCGTATTCCTGTTTCATAAGCAGAAACTCTTGTCTCCTTTTTAGGCGAAGGTCTTCATTTTCCTTGGTGTTTTGGTACAACCGCCTTAGTCTACGAACTGTCTTACGAGCATCTGTAAGTTCTTTGTTCCACCATGGGTTGGATTTGTGTTTCATAATTGAAGAGGAGCTGTAACATGGTATGGATTCAAGACATGCTGTCGAGATAATTTTGGTGATTCTCTTTACTTCTTTGTTGATGTCATTTTCCTTTTCCAATTTTTTATCTAACATTTTGTCAAGAAATTCGGTTTCTTCAACAAAAGGTGAGGCAGAGGGCATGTCGTGAACATATTTCTGAGCATGCATTTGAAGTGATTCCTCGAATTTGACCCAATTCGCTTTTTTTGTCTTAAAACGGCGACACTCTCCTCTCCCATTTGTACTTTCCATGTTTTGATATTGTATTTCGTATGTCAAGATTTCATGGTCCGAGCAGCTTTCATATTTACCGTTCCTCCAATTTTTGGTGAGCCTGATAAGTTTTGCAGTGGTTATAACAATATCGATCTTGCTTTCACCATTATGTTTCAAAAATGTCGGCTTTCCATCATCCTCATTTGCTATAAATAGTGATTCTGCAGCGACAAAATCTTCAAGTAGCCTTCCTCTACGGTTTGTGAGTCGGTCGTACCAAGTAACGGATCTTGCATTACTATCAACTCCAAAAACTACATCTGAATTCCCCTTTAGGGAGTTTGTCTGAAGGGTATTATGCATTCGTTGAAGACTGATTTCTAAATTTTCTTGATCTGAAAAATATCCACTGACAGCTATTAATGTGTTAGTTTTACTCACTTTTATCTCGACGACCACAAAATCTGATGATGATTTGTATTTGCATAATTGCATCCAAAGATGGATTCACCACTATAACCGCAGCTCTAGAGTTGGACTGACCTTCTGCCTTAATATAAAAGGTTCTCCAGTGATTGGGTAAGCCACATATATTCCCACTGCAGTGTGGTTCTTGGACTAGAATAACGTCTGCTTTATAATCCTCAACTGCTTGACAGAGACTGCTCGTGGCTGCTCTTGAATGGTTCAAATTAATCTGTAAAAATTTTACCACATCTATTAATTTTTGCTTATTGGCCATAATCAATGGAATCCTGCATCC
>JACGAQ010002152.1:0-45349 GCA_014119065.1 Orius insidiosus | reverse complement strand
ACTCTTAGCTTTAATCTCGTCCGTTACTTTTCGTTATCGCACTAAAGGTTTTCGGCGAATAAATATTAATGTGCTCTTCTTCAAAAGTGGCTTGTAACGACTACTTTTTGCTTTAAAAAAAAAAAGATATAATTTTTCTAAAAAACTTTAAAACTTTAAGCTTCTTATCATGTTTTTGAACTGGATTTGTTTTTTTTTTTTGTCAAGATTTCATTGGGATTTTTGTGACGTAAAAAACCCCACCGAGGATCAAATTGGAGCAACAACTACCAACCCTCGCATGATAAGATAGTGCGATAAGAACCCCTTTTCTGACCCTAATTTGCACGCGTCGCGGGTAAAACTTCATCCCCCGGTTTTTTAACCTTTTGCTCCGGCGTTTTCGAGGAGTTTCAAGCGTTCGAGTTTTCTCTCGTTTTATTTCAAGAGTTTCAGGGGTGGCTGAAGTGGAGAGATGACGGGTGGGCGTGAAGAAACGAAGGGTGTGTTTACGAGAGGTTTGTCGGCGTGACAATGCTATTCCCCGCTTTTCCTTTTCTTCCACCCTCTCAAATCACGAAAAAATTATGATCCTTTTCAGAAACAATGGCCTTTTTTACTTCATTGTGAAATAAACTGAATTTTTTTATCAATCTGTTGGAAATATTAACAATATCACAAGCTTATCAGAAGATCTACGGTGATCCCTGAGAGTCTCGGAATAGCAGTTTTACCGGAAGGATGAGTTGCAGTCCCAAGGCGAAGGGCTCTCCAGAGTTGGCCATTATTTTTATTCATAAATACGAATACTATTATTTTTACGACTGCTATTTGCGAATACAAATACAAATTTATATTCGCACTTTTGAATAAATATACATTTGTATTTACAAAATCACAGCAGAGAAATAAGAATATATTTACATTCAATAGTTCGAATACGGTTATATTCGTATTCGCAGGCAAAAAATATAAATAAATTCGTATTCGCAGGAAAAAAAAATACAAATAAATTCGTATTCGCAGGCAAAAATATAAATAAATTCGTATTCGCAGGCAAAAATAAATTCGTATTCGCAGGAAAAGAATACAAATAAATTCGTATTTACACGAAAAAAATACGAATATATTCGTATTTACAGACAAAAAATACAAATACATATATTCTAATTTACACGAAAAAAATACGAAATTCGTATTTACACGAAAAAAAATACGAATATTTCGTATTCGCAGGCAAAAATAAATAAATAAATAAATTCGTATTCGCAGGCAAAAAATATAAATAAATTCGTATTCGCAGGAAAAAATAAATAAATTCGTATTCGCAGGAAAGAATACAAATAAATTCGTATTCGCAGGCAAAAAAAAATTACGTACGCAAAAAAATACAATATTCGTATTTACACGAAAAAATACGAATATATTCGTATTTACACGAAAAAAATACGAATATATTCGTATTTACAGACAAAAATACGAATATATTCAAATTTACACGAAAAAATGCGTATATATTCGTATTTACACGAAAAAAAAAAAAATATTCGTATTTACCGAAAAAAAAAATACGAATATATTCGTATTTACAAAAAAAAATACGAATATTCGTATTTACAGACAAAAAATACGAATACATTCGTATTTACACGAAAAAAAAATTGTAATCGCATTTTTTTTTCAGTAAATACGGATGTTATATTTTTTATCCTGAATACGAATATATGTATTTTTGCTGTAAATATGAATATATTCGTATTTTTTTTCGTGTAAATACGGAGTTATTTTTGTATTTTTTTCCTACGAATACGAATTCATTTGTTTTTTTTTTTCCTGCGAATACGAATTTATTTGTATTTTTGCCTGCGAATACGAAAATATACGTATTCGAACTAACAAATACAAATATTTCTTATTTCTCTGCTGTGATTTTGTAAATACGAATGTATATTTATTCAAAAGTGCGAATACAAATAAATTTGTATTTGTATTCGCAAATAGCAGTCGTAAAAATACGTATTCGTATTTACGAATAAAATAATGCCCAACTCTGGGCTCTCTAATCTAGGGCGGACGAGGGTTAGAGAAAGACCCGGGAAATCCCGTGCTTGTGAAAGTTTTTCTCTTTCGATCCTTTAATAACTGTCTTGACGGTTAGACAAGGTGATGATTGAAAGGATTTGATGATTGAAAGGAAAAAAAAAGCCAAAAAACCTACAGAAACTCCTGAAAATCTGGTTAAAATGGGGCTTCTGTCACAAAACCGAGTAAAAAGCTACAGAAAATCGGTACGACTCATAAAAATTCTATTAAAAAAGTGTTATTCTGTCGAAAAGCCGAGGATAACTCCTAAAATCCAGTATAAACTCCTTTAAAAATGATTAAATTTGAAGACTAAATATTTATTCCGAGTTTTCAAGCTTTTTCGCGGACTCCCTGTCGTGCTTTGGCGGCGTTGGAAATCCTGCTATTATCCTAAAATCTTAAATTCAGCTAAAAAAATTTTTTCTTTTCATTGAATAATTAAAATCCAACGACGTCACAAAGGTGAATAAAAAACTCATTTAAACGGCTTTGCTCTCTTTTGACCTGTCATTCGAAGTGATTTTATTAAATTGACTAAAAACGTTCAGATTGTTGAAAACAAAATGTAAAAAGTAAAAATAAACCTTGGGCCGTGACATTTTGTATTGTATTTTACTTTCTTTTTTTTTCCCGCCTCCACATCCCCGCTATCAGTAAAAAATTTTTTGTTTATTTTTTTTCCTATCAACTTCTCGCTTTTTGACGTTTTATTGTAGAAGTTTTCGTTTTTGGGTTGGCTCATATCTATGTCAAAAGCAGAGCTGCCAAAATCAAGTCCCCGAATTCTTAGTTGAAAATTAGTTTTTGCTTAGCTTCTCATTTTTATCGAGTTTCGTAGAAAATCGACCCAAATCAGCATTAGCAAAATTGACTACTTTCTTAGCAAATAACATTAATAGAATTAAATACATACAGTACACTTAGGTTATTATATCGTGCAAAATTGTGAGGTTCTATGACGTGAAAGTTTCTCTTTTTTCGTGGATACGAATTGATAATAAACGTTTGAAAAAGTTTAAAAATATATTTTCTCATTAAAAAGTTCTGTCTGAAAACTTTTTTTTTGCAATAAAAACGGATATTTCTCTGAAGAGCCCTTGAGATCTGGGCACCCTTCAGAAAGAACGCGTCACTGATCGATTTTTTCGGTATTAGCCGAGCTTTTTTTTTTTTTTTAAATTTTCCGTTAAAAAGAGTTTGAAATGAAATGTATTTTTAACCAAGAGGCCGTTTTGTTTTTATAAGCCGTCAAGGCTCTACAGTTAAGTTTCGCCCCGAGGGAACATGGAAGTTATTAGGTCGCCGAGGTAGAAAGTCGTAAAGAGAGTTTCAGATGACGAGTTTTAATCTGGAAAGACAAGGAGACTTGGGCTATAGTCGCTTTTCTTCACCTCCCGGCCTAATAATATTCTTTTGTTCTTCTTCCACCGGACACGATAGTCGGAAGAAAACAATTTAGATTACACCCCACCTTAAACTTTTTACGAAAAGAGACAAACGCCGACAAATTTACTTAAAAGTAACTTACAAATGAGTTTTTTTTTTTCTTTTCTTACAAACTTGGAAGCTTGTATTACTTCCTAATTCGGTAAAAAATTATTTTCTTCCTGCATAATTTGATAAAACTTTTTTTTTTATGGTGCACAAAATGAAACTCAGCCACAGGGTAAATTTGAATTTTGTAGATTTTAGCCGAGTTTCATTTTGTACACCTAGTAATTCATTTTTTCAAAATTTTGAACATTTTAGGCGTTAAAGTCCATCAAAGTTGACCTTCTCCGTGTAAGGTTATTGAAGTATAACCATTAAGAAGGTTAATTTTTAAAGGCTTGTAAATCGTAAACCGTTACAGATATTGAAAAATGCACTAAATAAAATCTGTTGGAAATTCAATTCTCTTTAATTTTTATTCTATTCATTTTTTCTCTAGGACGCACTGTTTTCAAGATAAATTTATTTTTAAAAAAAATTATTTTCCGAAAATGGTGCATCCTAGAAAAAAATAATTAAGTACAAATTTATAGAAAATTAAATTTCCTACAATTTTATTTATTAGGTGTACAAAATGAAACTCAGCCACAGGGTAAATTTGAATTTTGTAGATTTAGCCGAGTTTCATTTTGTACACCTAGTAGTTCATTTTTTCAAAATTTTGAACATTTTAGGCTTAAAGTCCATCAAAAGTTGACCTTCTCCGTGTAAGAAGGTTATTGAAGTATAACATTAAGAAGGTTAATTTTTAAAGGCTTGTAAATCGTAAACCGTTACAGATATTGAAAAATGCACTAAATAAAATCAGTTGGAAATTCAATTCTCTTTCATTTTATTCTATTCATTTTCTCTAGGACGCACTGTTTTCAAGATAAATTTATTTTAAAAAAATTTTTTTCGAAAATGGTGCATCCTAGAAAAAAATAATTAAGTACAAATTTGAGAATTAAATTTCCTACAATTTTTATTTATTAGGTGTACAAAATGAAACTCAGCCACAGGGTAAATTTGAATTTTGTAGATTTTAGCCGAGTTTCATTTTGTACACCTAGTACTTCCTACTTTTTAAAATCTGTTTTAAAAATTTCGGTATATAATCGATTCTAGAAACTAGTTATGCTAACCCTCATCCAGGATTTCCCTCAAGCACTTACTTATCCCATTTTAATCACATTAAGACCGCCGCCGCGAGTTTGTTTTCATTTAAATTTAGTTTCCTCGATAAACTCACTCTCGTGATAAACGTTATTAAATCAAAGATTGTCCAACTTCCTTTGAGTTGTTTTATTAACAAAGTTTATGAGTGCAACACTAGAGACAGATATTGCTTCCGATAACGAGGAATTATAAATATTTAACAAAACGGAATCGATAAAACTGGTCCTCCCGTTTAGACTTTTAATTTATTCAAGTCTCGTTTTTAAAAAGACTATTTTTTTAAATGGTTTTGTTTCACTTCGATTAAACTAAATAGGTTGGATAAATTGCTGAATACCTTTCTCTTGAATGGCACGGCTCATCTTCCGTCATGTTGAACTCGTGTTCACACCACCTGCAACATAAACGTTAATTGTAATGGTAATTTGTCGTTGAGTATATAAATGAAAAGAGAAATTGATCAAGAATTAAATTAAAGGCGACATTTGTAATTTCTTGTGTCAATATTGTTCCCGTCGAACGGCTTTACAGCTCCCGGAGGCACGACTTTCATTTATTTTGACTTTCGATTCCGTTTTTTTTTCTCTCCCACCCTTTCGACGATCATTACTTTATCAACAAACCACTCGTCGAGTTGATAAACATTTCTTACAATAACAAAAACCCAAGCGTATTTTTTCTCCGGAACAATTTATTTATCGTATAGTACATGAAACGTTTCTGTTTCTTCTAAAATATCCATCTTCCGGCGAGTAGGCAACGAAATACCCTAGACCTGGTCCTTGACTTGATTATAAAAGAAAATATCCTAAAATCTCAATGCTCTGGGATCGAACCACGGACTCTTTTCTTACATTAATCCGGGGGCACACATCTCGTCCGAAAGTATTCTTCATCCTAAAGTATTCTCGTCCTAAAAATAATAAGAAAAGAAAAAATATAACTGTATTCTCGTCCGAAAGTATTCTCGTCCTAACAGGCTACGCCCCTTTTAGGACGAGATGACAGTAGGACGAGAAGACATTCGGACAAGTGGATTTCATTTTTATACAATTTTTAAATATTATACTTTAATAAATAGAAATCATCTCGTCCGGTATTCTCGTCCTGAAAATATGTAAAAAAAATATTACTTAAAATTAAATGAAATGTATTCTTATCCGAAAGTATTCTCGTCCTACTGTCTTCTCGTCCTAAAACTAACGTACAAAATTGCTGCGTTGGAGAAATGCGGCAGCGTTCCACCCCAGCAAGTACGGTCGGTTTGTTGTTTATTTTGCGAGGATCAGCTCGTTTTGTGACACAAGGGGTTAATTTTTTCCTCTCGCGAGGATTTGCTCACCCTGTAGGCGGCCCTGGGATGGATGATGTGCTCGGTAGGCGCAAAAAGGAGTTTAAAACTTGCTTGGGTGGAAAGCTGCCGCATTTCTCCGATGCAACAATTTTTGTACGTTAGTTTAGGACGAGAATACTTTCGGACGAGATGATTTCTATTTTATAAAGTATAATATTTAAAAATTGAATAAAAATTGAAATCCACTCGTCCGAATGTCTTCTCGTCCTACTGTCATCTCGTCCTAAAAAGGGGCGTTGCCTTAGGACGAGAATACAGTTTATATTTTTCCTTTTCTATATTTTTAGGACGAGAATACTTTCGGACGAGATGTAGGCACCATTAATCCAAATCTATTGAAAAAAAAAATCATTACAAGGTACGTTTTTAAAAGCGCTTTCAGGGGCTGGATAACCGTAAATTATGACTCGGGCGCACTTACGGGTGTTCCATCAAAGTTCGTCCATAAATCTGTCTAGGAAAATGCGTGGGTTTTGAATAGATTTCCTCCCTGAGTATAAAACGTTTTTTTAAGCGTAAATAAAGCACACGATTTGCCCACCACTTCAGCCTCCTCTAGATCCTTAGTGACAAATTATCCGACAATTCCCTCCGTTTCTTTGGCTTAATTTTGTTACCATTTCAGATTTTTCTCATATAATCTTTTTATTTATTTTAGTTCAAACAGTTGATGAATTAATTTTCTGTATCTCCTGACTTGACCGAAGGAAATACGTTTGTCTGAAAAGTTAATAACCATGAAAACCCTTATATTCTTGACTTTCAATAAAGTTGTTTGTTCTCAACAATGAACCCTTTGTTTTCCGTCAGACAGCTCATAGTCCTTTGAGATAAATTTTTGTTTGTACTGTTGAATTTAAAATCCAAAAATTTGTTTTAAATATTGTATTTGAATCTACTTCTCCGAATTTAAACCATCGTTATATAAATAACCGGCTGAAATTCGTCAGAAATAAATGTTATAAACTCGTCGATACTGTCGGTTGGGAAAAATTTGAAGAATTCAGCCGGCTGATATTCAGGTTTGGAACAATAGTTCACTTTGTCACTGATGGATCGATTAATGGCTTAACTGTGAAACAGTTGTTCTCGTCCGAAGTATTCTCGTCCTAAACTAATGCACAAAAAACCTGTTCATTGCTGCGTCTGAGGGATGCGGCGCGCCCTAGCAAGTTTTAAACTCCTTTTTGGGCGTACCGAGCTCATCATCCGTCCCAGGGTCGCCTGCAGAGTGAGCATCCTCGCGAGAGGAAAAAAATTAACCCCATTTTGTCATAAAACGAGCTATCCTCGCAAAATAAACAAACACACCAATCGTGTTCAAGGTTCGTGTTCGTTGATATCGCAAAGGTCTTTGATACTGCTGTGCTCACCCTGTAGGCCCTGGGACGGATGATGAGCTCGTTACGCTCAAAAAGGAGTTTAAAACTTGCTGGGTGGAGCGCTGGATTGCTCCGACGCAGCTATTTTTGTGCGTTAGTTATTGAACGAAATGTCGAAATGACTGGACGAGATGTATGCCCCCTTGTTAACGGGTAATTTTTCGGTTTTCAATTAAAACCTTTTTCTAATGTGGTTTTGAATCATTTTTCTTCTGCTTCTTTAGCTGCTCCAATTAATTTATAATAAATTCAATCGCATTTCAACTTCTAATTGATCAACTATTTGATGAATAGTTACGCCAACTTAGATGACAATAGGGCGACTATTTTAGCCCGAAGTTTCGGATTGTTAGGTTTCCATGGAATGAGAATCGAATTGGAAATAAAGCACGTTTTAACAAAGAAGCTTTAAAACGACCTCACAGCCAATTTAAGACTTTCACAAACAAATACTTCGTATATCTCAGCGTGATTTATCGAATGATCTATTTTTTTCACTGAAAACAGCAAGAGGGGTGTTAACAATTTTTTTATCATATCGTTTGTTGGATTTGTGGTCACTGATCCGTTAATCGGAATTTTTTCTCCCACCTGTGTTTTCTCTTTCACTTATTTTTGGATCGATATACAAGGACGTCGACCATGATTTACGTCCGAATCTTTTTTTCCCCACTTCAGATTCTCGTACAGTGAAATACTCGAAGTTTATACAATAAAGCGAATACGTGGTGGGTGGGGGGTTTTGAATGTTCAATACTGAATTTTCATCAAAACGTTTCTTTTTAAAGAATTCCGATACTTGTCTAATGGAACCTTATACCTTCCAAAATAAAAAGGATTTTTTAAATAATAAAGGCAAGAGAGTGTTACAATAAAAGGTCATGGAGCGAAATTGAAATTGGCATCTGATCTACATTAAAGGCCATCATACAGCCCGAGCATTTTGTTTCAAAAACAAGAGAACTTTCGCCCCTAAAATTAATTACCTATATTTGAGCACTAAAAAGCGACGGAAAATTTTTCCTCCAAATCTTTGTAAAAGGATTACGACGAAACAGTTCATCGGATTTTCTTATATAATATATTTTTGGAATGAGCTCTTCAAAGCCTACAAAATGGCTAGCGGTTTTTTGGAAAAAATGTTAGGTCGAAAAGTAAGCTTTCCATTTTCAAAGGAAAATTTTTCGGAAAAACTGTTCCCAAGGCCGTATAGACATTCCCAAATTAACAAAAACTAGCTTTTGTAAAAAATTTCGCACGATTTTAGTGCTTAAATATAGGAAAGTAATTTTGGCATTTCCCCATTTTTTGGTCGGATCCGCCTTAAAGAGTTATCAGATCCGCATCCTTGGCTTTAATTTTCTCTTATAAATTTTGTTTTCTTGCTTTTACATCGTTGAGTAATTCATATTAAATATAGCTTTTTTCCGTTTTACGTGGGAAGAAATTTTTTTTAAGTCGTTTAAATTTATGTCCACGCTCTCGCTTTTACTTTTGAAAAATTCATAGCACCCAACTTTGATGTTTACGGTGTATAGGCGTACACATTTCTAAATAATTCTTCCATTTCCATCCTCGCAGAAATGAATTTCATGTTCTCTTTTAAGTTATTGATTCTTGAGAAGTGTCTGGACTAGAAGAAAAGGAAAAATATTTAATTCATGAAGGGTTTTAGGCATTTATGAAAGGACAAAACAGCCCAACATAAAAACCCTGATGGCAAAAGAACATTTTTAAAATATTTAAGCAAGAAATATGAAGCTTAATTATTAATGCGCATTGTGATTTTATTTTAATGCCATTTCCGTCGTTTTGGAAGACTTGGAAAACTTTTCTGTCTGTTTAGATTTTGACGTTTTCAGGAGGAAGACGGAGTTGTAAAAGGGGCGTTGCTCGTATCCGCCTGACGGATGCGCCGAGACGAACGGAAGGGTGTCGCTTGTTTTCAAAACCTCACTTAAAACACGACAGTTTTGAAAAGTAAATCGATATTAGTAAAGTCGTTTTTCCATTCAATAAATCGTAATGAACGATTCTGCTGACACCAGGGCCCTTCAATTTCCGCCGGGGGAAAAAATTATTTATTTAATCAATTTTCCATATTGCAAAAATTAAAGTTTATCATGATTAGCGTCCGTTTTCACGGTTATTACGTCGATACCTTTTTTCCTAATGTTTTTTTTCACGAATCACCCTCTAAATGTATTATCGCGGGAAATCTTTATTGAACAAGGTAATGAACTTCCCTTTAATACTAACCCAGTTTTTCAAGAACGTTATTAAATTCAACTCTGGCTGACCTTATTGGATCTATTTATCACGAAACTCTCTTATTAATTTTTCACAAACCTTCTACCTGCCAGACAAGAAAGAAATCGGAAAATAATCGATTAGGAAGCAATTTCTGGTGATGAAAATAGTGGAATTAAATTTTACTCGTTAATAGACTTTTATAAACAAGAAACTGATAAATTAAAAGAGAAGGAAGTTAAACTAGAAATTAGTTTGGTTCTCTTTTCTTGACGTCCGTGTTAAGTTCTAAATAGGATTGAGAGAGAATTTAAAAAAAAATTCATTAGTATCAGGAACTTCTAGAATCGTTTCTGAATTGCTTGTTTAACGCAGGGTTTCCTAAATTTTATACTGAGTATTTTCCTAGTGTGGTAGATTCCATTTTCCTTATTTAGTTTGAACGTTTTTAGAATTTAGATGTGCGGGTAATTTTTATGGGAAAACTCCTGAAAATCCTGTCAAAATGGGGTTTCTCTGTTTAAAAACGAGGTGAACTTCTGAAAATCCTGTAAAACTTGGGTTTCTTTGTCAAAAAAAAAAAAAAAAAAAAAAAAAAAAAAAAAAAAAAAAAAAAAAAAAAACGAGAAAATTCCCAAAAATAATTTAATAATTGGGGTTCTCTGGCGAAAAAAAGGAATGTTAAGATATGGGGTATTGGTGAAAACGCCCGGTACCAAGCGATTTGTCAAAAATAATATTGTAGAATTCGGGGTTCCTAGGATTAGCAAACACCTCTTTGTTGAGAGTTTTTTTTTAGTAGGGAGAAATTCATACTTCTACCCATTACGAGAGGCACATCCCTAGGCCAAAGAGCCTATACAGGGTGTCCGGAAACACATGGCAAGGTCTGGGAGAGCGTTAAAAAGTGGTTTTACGAAAAAAAAGTTAAATGTAAACCCCCATAATTTAAATCAAAGAATTTGATGGTGTAGTTGTAGTTTAAATCCGCCTGGATATACAGGGTGTCCCAGACACAACCTAACTTCGTTATTTCAAATGAGAACCCCTATTTTTTTATTTCAGATTCGTAATCTACGCAAAATTTCAGTAGATTTGAGTACTCATATGACAATTTTGGACAACTTTTAAAAATTGTCAAAATTTAGCGTTTTTTGCGCTAAAATCCGTTAAAATTGACCTAGGAGACTCGTTTTTTTTAATTCCCTTATTTTTTCCCGAAGAATCCAGCTGTCTCAAATTTGAGCATCTTCGCATTCTGCATCACGAGATTTCGTCGCTAATGGCCTTTTTTCAAGTTTAACTCCAAATTCCATACTTCAAAAATGGAAATTAGCGATTTGTTGACGGAATTTTAATTTTTGATGCATAAACACAAAAGACGCTGTAGCTCTTTCAAAATTTGTGGTCCGAAGAAAAATTCCTTTCAACAAGTGCTAATTTCATTTCTGAACTAAAAATTTGGGTTCTAACTTGAAAAAAGGCCATTAGCGACGAAATCTCGTGATGCAGAATGGGAAGATGCTCAAATTTGAGACGTTGGATTCTTCGGGAAAAAATAAGTGGAATTAAAAAAAAAACGAGTCTCCTAGGTCAATTTTAACGGATTTTAGCGCAAAAAACGCTAAATTTTGACATTTTTTAAACGTTGTCCAAAATTGTCATATGAGTACTCAAATATACTTGAAATTTTGCGTAGATTATGAATCTGAAATAAAAAATAGGGGTTCTCTTTTGAAATAACGAAGTTAGGTTGTGTCTGGGACACCTGTATATCCAGGCGGATTTTAAACTACACCATCAAATTCTTTGATTTAAATTAAATGAGGTTTACATTTAACTTTTTTCGTAAAACCACTTTTTAACGCTCTCCCAGACGCTGCCATGTGTTTCGGACACCCTGTATATTATTTCTACCTTAACACTTGAAAAAAAGAACTTAAAAATTTTTCATGAAAAAAACCGGAAAATTCGAAAAAAAACCGGAAAAATTTTCGAAAAAAAAACTTAAAAATTTTTGGAAAATTTTATTTTTTTTTTATTTTATGTGTTACTACCCTCATTTAAACTTCCCCTCCCATATACTTCCCCTCCCATATACTTCCCCTCCCATATACTTCCCTCCCATATACTTTCCACTCCGTTATACTTCCCCTCCCGTAAACTTCCCACTCCGTTATACTTCCCCCTACGTTTTCGTCCCCTCCGTTATACTTCCCCCTCCTATATAGATACTTCTCTTTAAGGAAATTTTCGTTAGAAGCTCTTCAAACCAGTACTTTAGTATTTAGATGTGCGGCTAATTTTTATGGGGAATACTCCTGAAAATCCTGTCAAAATGGGGTTTCTCTGTTTAAATGCGAGGTTAACTTCTGAAATCCTGTAAAACTTGGGTTTCTTTGTCAAAAAAAAAACGAGAAAATTCTCAAAAATAACTAAATAATGGGGTTCTCTGGGAAAAAAAAAAATCTTAAGAAATGGGGGTTATTGGTAAAAACGCCCAGTACCAAGCGACTTGTCAAAAATAATAGAATTCGGGGTTCCTAGGATTAGCAAACACCCTTTGAGAGATTTTTCTTTCAGAGTTGAATTCTGCAAAAATAGTACGGCATTTTAAATTTGCTATTTTTAGCTTTATTAATTTATTGCTATATCTTCAAAATTCCTCTTGAACTCTTGAAGATGGTTGTTTGAACATAATTATTCCGTAGCCGCTCCTGTCGCCTTACCCCACTCGCCGCCTACGCTGTTTAGTACACGAGTCGGTCGAGTTGTGAATTAGTTTGGAGAAGTTTAAAAGGGTAGGGCCGAAATCGCATTACACCTCCCTTCCAACGCCCTGTACTTACGCGTAAAAAACATGCCCTCTTAAACAAATAGATTCACGATATAAAAAAGATGTTTACAGAGGCGACCCGAACCTTTTATTGAATCGACTCCCTTGAGGACGTTTGTGGAAGATTAACAAAACTTATGAGCCCACTCTGTCATTCAAGAACTCGTTTTTGTTTGTAAAATGATTCAAAGAGTTGATTATTCACCATAGAGATAACATTTACGTGTTAATTTGCGTTAAATAACCAAATTGTTAATGAGATACCACCATTCTGTTGACTCTCCCACTGTTCTTATAGTTAATTACCTACCGATGTTCTAAATTATTTAAATGCTCTTTGAACTTTGAATATTAAATATAGACTTATTTACAATTTGATTCAACCGTTTTATTAAAAATTAATCGCGTTTGCATTTCAGGCAAGCTTTTTTGTATCTTTTTCAGGGGTTCTATTATGTACAGAATATTTTTTCAAGGGTTGCTTTTGAAGGCCATTTTTGAATTAGGCAGAATAACTATGTGCCTGGTTTTAACTTCCTCAAGAAGTTACTGTGATACCCTCCGACCCCCTGTTACTAGAAAAGGGTCTTCCAGACCCCGTAGGATAAATCTGATAAGTGATCTTTGCCGATCCTGACTTTGTCTGTGGTGCCGGCCGTCCGGCCGTCCGGCCGTCCGGCCGTCCGTCGCCACTTTTTCCGGAACACTTCACGGCCGCAATTTTCATCCGATCTTCACCAAATTTATACACAAGCTTCCTTTCACAGAAATCTTGAAAATGACGAGAGCTTTTTTCGAAATTTTTCAAAATGGCGGAGATATGACTGTTCAAAGATTTAAAATGAGCGCTGTGGGCGTACCGTTGGTCCGATCTTCACCAAATTTTCACTAAACATTCCTTGAATTATTTAAAAATTTTCCATGTTTTTAAATTTTAATTTTCCAAAATTTTTTTTACTTAATAATTTTTCTAGGCAGAAATGTGAGTCACTTCGCCGGCTCGAGGGCGGCCTCTCTTTGGCTAACCGTACTGAATTTCTACCTTGATATAAAATTTTCAAAATAATTTTTTTTTTTTTTTTGTTTAACTTCCTCAAGAATTTTTTTAACGGAAAATAAAATGGCGATTTATTAGGTACTTAATTTTATTTTTTTTTTTTTCAAAAAACAGAAAATGAACAAAAAAATACCTAAAATTTCTAACTCCTCAAGACTTACTGCGATACCCACCAAATTTATTTCACAACTTTTTTATACAGATTGTATGTTAAAATTGGGTTTTACTAATTGAATTAAATTTGAATGAAAATGTACTATTGAAATTTGCTTCCCCCCTACGTACATTCTCTACCTGTGTTCTCCTACTTAATACTTCCTCCTCCTGTATCCTTGAGGAAGTTATCGTTGGAAGCTCTTCAAACCGGAACTTTTATTATGGCATCTGTGAAGAATTTAATATTTGAGGTGACTCGGTCTTTATTTTATAATGAAAGCAATGAATTCGGTTAGGTTACAGTTTCCTATTAAAGTGAAGGTTCTCTTAACGATTTGTTCGATGAAAGAAGACTCATCCCGCTTTTCTCGATGGTGCACGAAACCCCTTTTGTCTCGGTCTCCTTTCCCTTCCCTCCTTGAGACAATGTTCTCCGTTATGTTTATCGACGTTCACTCTCTTTTTAATGGCGAAACCCTCCCTTGAGAAATATCAACTTTAATGTTCCAATCAATATTTGAAAAACGTGGGAATTCCGTTTAATTAACTCCATTGAAGTTGGAAACGTGGGTTGATATTGTACCTCCTAATTTCCTATCGTCGAATCTCCCATCAGATACATCTTTCTCAGTCGATTTCGGTTATAGTAAATCTGAAAAAATTCAATTTGCTATTAAGTCAACTGTATTTCCTATTCTCGTTCATAATTGGGAGGGGAAGTATATGGGAGGGGGAAGTATAACGGAGGGGACGTAAAACGGAGAGGGAAGTATAACAGAGAGGGAAGTATAAGGGAGCGAAGTATAACGAAGGGTGGGAAAGTATAAAGGAGGGGAAGAATAAGGAAGAGGGAAGTTAAATTTTTTTTTCGAAAAATTTTCCTATTTTTTTTTTTTTTAAGTTTTTTTACAAAAATTTTCCGGTTTTTTTTTTTTTTCAAAAAAAATTTTTTAGTTCTTTTTCGAAATTTTTTTAAATATCAAGGTAGAAATAATGGGCTCTTTGGCCTAGGGATGTGCCTCTCGTAATGGGTAGAAGTATGGGAGGGGAAGTATAACAGGGGGGAAGTATAAGGGAACGAAAGTATAACGAAGTGAGGTAAAGTATAAAGGAGGGGAAGAATAAGGAGAGGGAAGTTAAATTTTGTTTCGAAAAATTTTCCTTTTTTTTGTTTTGAAAAATTTTCCGAGTTTTTTTTTTTTTGAAAAATCTAAGTTTTTTATACAAAAATTTTCCGGTTTTTTTTTTTCAAAAATTTTCTAAGTTCTTTTTTTCGAAATTTTTTTAAATATCAAGGTAGAAATAATGGGCTCTTTTGCCTAGGGATGTGCCTCTCGTAATGGGTAGAAGTATATGGGAGGGGAAGTATAACAGGGGGGAAGTATAAGGAACGAAAGTATAACGAAGTGAGGGAAAGTATAAAGGAGGGGAAGAATAAGGAAGAGGGAAGTTAAAATTTTTGTTTCGAAAAATTTTCCTATTTTTTTTTTTTTTTGAAAAATTTTCTAAGTTTTTTTTACAAAAATTTTCCGGTTTTTTTTTTCAAAAAAATTTTCTAAGTTCTTTTTTTCGAAATTTTTTAAATATCAAGGTAGAAATAATGGGCTCTTTGGCCTAGGGATGTGCCTCTCGTAATGGGTAGAAGTATGAAATTTCTCCCTACTAAAAAAAATTGTAGTTAAAAAGTGGCGATTTTTTTATACCAAAAATTCTTAAAAATATAAGGAGTAATTGGTGAAAATTTTGGTAAAAATCGGATTAACGGTTCGGCCGCAGCGAATTTTTTAAAATTTCAAACAGACATATCTCCGCCATTTTTCGAAATTCAAAAATCGCCCTCGTCATTCTTCTTCACCGGCTAAAGAAATTTGTGTAAAAATTTGGTGAAAATCGGTTGAAAACTGTGGCGTAAAGTGTTCAGGAAAAAATGCTACGGACGGCCGGCCGGAACAACAGACAAAGTTGAGATCGTGAGATCCGTATTCGAATTATCCTACGGGGTCTGGAAGACCCCTCCCCAAAAACCCGACTGGAGGGTATCACAATAACTTCTTTAAGGAAGTTAAAAATAAAGATTACAAAAACGCGACAATCCAAATCTCTTCTTTGTTAACTCCCAACTTTATTAAAAGCCTTCAGCTCTTTTTTATGCATTCCTCGCTATTTTTTCTGAGAAGCTTATAAAAAAATTGAAATTTAATTTAACCCTTCCTAAAAATGTTAATGAACGCCGAATTAAATGTTAAATTAGACGTTTTAATATATACAGGGTTTGTAGGTTGAGGGGGGGGGGGCTTACTTGATTAAATCCAATGTCGTTGCTGACGTAAAACGTGGATCAATAGACAAAAAACCACATCTACTTGGTAAATAAAAAAAATATATCAATAAATAATTCGTGTTTATTACGATTCTTCCGATCCAATTTGCCGTCTCTATTTTTATTTTTACGACAATCGACTTTTTTTACGGCCATCTTTATGTTTAAGATAATGAATATTGGAGAAATTTTCAAGATTTTTAAAATTAAAAGAGGTCGGCAAATCCTAATGACCTCTATTTTTTGAAGTTTGTTAGTATTAAGTCAAAAGGATAGAAATGTCCAGAAAAAGTTGCCTTCATAACATTTGGTTTATTTAAAGTATTTACCAGGACGAGTTCACTGGAAAACCGGCTTCTCAGTTATTTAAAAGATGGAAATGAGTGGGAAAATGGGTTGGGAGTCGAAAGACACTTATAATTAAGTTATCGTCGGGAAAAGATAAGGGCTTAACAACTCTCGCCCTTATTGGAAAAAAGAGGATAGGACGACTTTAATTCGAATAATTCATGCAATAAAAAAAATTGAAAAGAATCTTTATTATCTTAGGCTCTTTTAAGCTGGATGAAGGAAAGGAATTTTTATCTCATAGTGGTCTGCTTTTCTTATTTGCAACTCGATATTTTGATTAGTTTGCAGCACAAACTTTCTCAAAGTTTATTGTACTACCCTCCACAAATTCGGTAGAGGGTCTTCCATTAGAGGAAATTGTCTAGGTTCAAAACAAAAGAACTTTCACAAAAGGCTCAAAAACATCAACAAAGAACTATCAAAAAGGTTCAAAAACATCAATAAAGAAACTTAAAAAAAAGGTTCAAAAACGTCAATAAAAGAACTTAAAAAAAAGGTTCAAAAACATCATAAAAACTTTAGGCTTAAGGGTATGTGAAAGGCAAAGCTCCCGGGCTACTTCTGCCGCTAGATGCCGTTGACTTTCACGGAAATAGTTCAGGCGTCTAACGCTGGGTGAAATAGATGAACTGCGAAGTGACAGGGTTATAGAAACCTGTTCAACCGTCCTCGCATTTTTACCGCCAAATACAAAAATGAATTCATTTTACATTTTCTTACGCTATTTATATTTTAATCCGATCATATTTTCAAATGACACTAGTTTTTCTTTTTCTTTCTAATTTTTGTCTATTCATATTGAATTAACGTATAGATAGAAAGACATATTATCGTCCTAAACATAGTATAACGGAGGGGAAGTATAATTTTAAGTATTTTTAAATTTAGAACAATTTTTTTTTTCAAGAAAAAATGCCGACAAAATATCCAGAAAAAAATGGACCTTTTGCCCAAGAGATGTCCCTCTCGTAAGTGGGAAAATAAACTCGAACTCTCCTATTTTTTTTTTTTTTTTCACACCAAAAATGTTATGCTTCCCCCTCCAATATTGTTAACTTCCTTAAAGAGGTTATCAATATCTTTACCGATCTCAACTTTGTCTGTGGTGCCGGCCGGCCGTCCGTCCGTAGCATTTTTTTCCGAAACACTTTACGACCACAATTTTCAACCGATTTTCACCAAATCGTAGCGTTATTTCTAACACCGGCCAAGTCATTTTTTATCAATTTTGAGTTTGGCATTGTTTCTGATGGTAAATTTAGTGGAGAATCGAATTCCGTTGGTAGTTTAACCCTATTACCAACAGAAAACGCGTAGTTCACGATTTAGCTAACAAGAGAAAGAAGCGGTTAGTATACCTGACGAGGCTTTTTAAGCCGAAACGCGTCGTGAAATACCCGTTATCACAGTCATTTCTTCCTCTATATTGGTTTATTATTTTGATCGGTACCTATTTTTATTAATTCAACTTTTATTCCAACCTCCACGGCGGCAACAGTGTAGAAGGGGAGAAACGGAAAACCGGCAACGTGCACCTCCACCAGAGTTCAAAAAGGTCGTCGTTATTTATTTATCTATCTATCTATTTATTTATTTTTCAATTTTTATATGAAAATGTTTAAAAATTGAATAAATTTTTTTATTTTGTGGAGAAAAATAAAAATTTAGAAGGCATTGGTTTCTTCAAAGGGTCGTTCTTTATCCCCCCCCCCCCCGTTCCTAGTATGATTCGGCATCTGAATTCAGATTTTCGACCATTCGCTAGATGATGTCTATTTTAATTCGCCACCTCGGGAGCGTTCGTTTCTATTTTTAGATTCCCGCACGAGGCAGCCCTAGGCTAGCCTCGCCACGCCTCGCCTCGGCAGCCTCGCACAGGACCCGCCTTTAGGAAGAGGTGTATTTCGGACGAGATGTAGGCACAAAACAATGTTATTAAATTAAAAAAAAAAAATACCTCAAATTCCTCCAAAAATTCTTAAAATAGTACTTGGTGAAAATCGGACCAACGCGTTGGCCGTTGCAACGGCTCGGCCGCAGTGCAGTTTTTAAAATTTAAAACAGACACATCTCCGCCATTTTGTGAAATTCGAAAAAAGCTCTCGGCATTTTCAAGAGAAACAAAGAGAAGATCCTATTACAAATTAGTGAAAATCGGAAAAAATTGCGGAAAAAAGATAAATCTGAACTTTAGACAGACACATCTCCGCCATTTTTGAAAATTTCAAAAAAAAATTGTAAAAAATATCCCACAGAAAAAATCCTTAGGAATTAAAAAAATATATTAAAAAATGAAAATATTTCTTAAACAACCATAATTTAATTATTAATTATAAGAATTATGATTATTGATTAATAATTTAATCAAACGATTTTCATCTTTTGGGGTTACTCTCCGTTCGGATATCTCGAGATTCGAGAAAAGGGTTTTTACAAAGTCTTGTATGTTTCAAAAAGTAAACAAATCCCTGGGCGTGGAGGCGAGGGGGAGGAAGGTCGAAGGTCAAACAGCTGAAATGTAGTAAAACTAGAGAGGGTCCGTAAAAATATTCTGGAGGACTGGTTCCAAATAACAACACTGGAACGCCACCGCGCGGATCCTTTTTCTTCTCTCGTATTCTGCAATTATCTCCGGGAGTACTGAACCGATTTTGGATTTTTTTAAATCAATTTTGTTTTTTAATCCATAAGGAATATGCCGATGTCGTGAAAAATTAAAATTTTTATTTTCATTAGAAAATAGAAAATCTATCTTTATAAATAATTAACTTAATTTCATTATCTCTTCATTGGCTTATAGAAATTATTAAAATAAGGAATTTTAAAAAAAATTTCACGAAAAAATATATTACAGCCGGAGAAAAAACGAAACATAGGTTCAAAAGACATATAGAACTTTCAAAAAAGGCAAACAAGGTAAACAGTAAGTTGTTAAGTCATGAAATTATCAGCTAAAAAGTCGTTAAATCATCAGATTATCAGTGGAACAGTTGTCCGATCGTCATATTGACAGCATAAAAGTCGTTAGATCATCAGACAGGCATCAAAACAGCCATTAGATCGTCAGGTTGGCATCTAAACAGTCGTTAGGTGATGAAATTATCAGCTAAAAAGGCTCTTTAGTGATGTTTTGAGCCTTTTTCAATTGGCTAAAGCTCTTAATTGATGTTTTTGAGCCATTTCTATCTGCTTTAAGGCTATTGATGGTTTTTAGCCTTTTCTATCGGCTATAAGGCTCTTTATTGATGGTTTTGAGCCTTTCTATATCGGCTAAGGCTCTTTATTGATGGTTTTTAGCCTTTTTTATATCGGCAAGGCTCTTTATTATGTTTTGCCTTTTCTATCGGCTAAGGGTCTTATTGATGTTTTGAGCCTTTCTATATCGGCTAAGGCTCTTATTGATGTTTTTAGCCTTTTTTATCGGGCAAGGCTCTTTATGGTTTTTGCCTTTTCTATCGACTACAAGGTCTTTATTGATTTTTGAGCGTTTTTCAATATAAGGCCTTATTGATGTTTTTGCCTTTCTACGGCTAAGGCTCTTTATTGATGTTTTTGAGCCTTTTTCTATCATCTAAGGCTCCTTATTGATGTTTTTGAGCCTTCCTACGCTCTTATCAGATTTAAAGAAAATCAATTTTTGACAATCTGACGATCTAATGACTGCCAATATGACGATGTAACGACTTTTTTTGTAAAAAAAAAAATAAAAATTAGATTTTTAGTCGTAGATCGTAAGGTCAGCGTTTCGTTTGAAATCTCCCCGAAGTCAACGCCCTTATATCTCGCGCACTCAAACTGATTAGAAAGACAAAAAAACCTATACACTTGAGATTGAGCCTTTTTTTGGACGCTTCTGCGCAGAAGAATGAAGGGGAAAAAATTATCCCACTTCTGATGTCAATTCCTAAATAACGAGTTACGCTCCCACTTCTGATGTCGGACGAGGGGTAAATGTCACTAATGGCTAACTATCCTTTAAAAACGTCGGCTTAAAAGGTTAGGCAGAGTAGGAAGTGTGTATTGATATATGTGTTCCGATAGGCTCTGATTGGGTCGTGATCTGAAGAAGCCGGAGTCTGATTAAGTCTACTCACGCAGCCTTTTACCTTTCTCCGCTTTTCAGGACGTCCGAGGAAAATCCCCCCCCCCCCCCTCTCCCCCACCTATTAACTAACTTCTAATTAGCTCTAATTAGTGATTGACAACACACTATGTCCACAGATTCCCTTTTTCGATAACGTTTTTCCGACAGAAAGACAGAAAATTCCTAGTTTCTTTACTTTTTTTTTCATCGATAACTCAAAAACCGCTACCCCCAGAGAAAAAATGACCTAAATAAAATCTGTTTTAAAATTCAATTTTCTTAAAAAAAGTCAAATTCATTTTTAATCTAAAATGCATAGTTTAGGAGTTATGTGCAGATAACGTTTTTCCGACAGAAAGGCCCCTATTCCTAGTTTCTTTACTTTTTTTCATCGATAACTCAAAAACCGCTACCCCCAGAGAAAAAATGATCTAAATAAAATATATATAAAATTCAATTTCCTTATAAAAAGTCAAATTCATTTTTCTCTAAAATGCATAGTTTAGGAGTTGTGTGTAGAAAAGCTATTTTCACATATTAATGAATCTTCAGATTATTGATGTTTTGAGCCTTTTTTTGAAAGTTCTTTATTGATGTTTTTGAGCCTTTTTGAAAGTTGTTTATTGATGTTTTTGAGCACTTTTTGAAAATTTTTATTGATGTTTTGAGCACTTTTTGAAAGTTCTTTATTGATGTTTTCCGACAGAATGGCCCCTACAAACGTCAAAATTCCAAGTTTCTTTACTTTTTTTCCTCGATAACTCAAAAACCGCTACCCCCATAAAAAAATGACTAAAATAAAATCTGTTTAAAATTGAATTTCCTTATAAAAAGTCAAATTCATTTTTTCTCTAAAATGCATAGTTTAGGAGTCATCGATAACTCAAATACCGCTACCCCCAGAGAAAAAATGACCTAAATAAAATGTATTGACAATTCAATTTCCTTACAAAAAGTCAAATTCATTTTTTCTCTAAAATGCATAGTTTAGGAGTTATGTGTAGAAATTTTTACATATTAATGAATCTTCAGATTGAAGTTGGATATCCATTTATAACATGAGGAAAAATTGCCCTTATTTTGATATATAGCTGTTTTTCACCTAATATTTTTCGTTATTAAAACCGACATTTTAGGGGTTTTTTAAAAGATTTAAGAAGAGAAAATTATAATAGATCAAAATTAATCCTACTTCTGATGTTACAAACTTTCGATCTTTTGTCTTTTTGGGGCTCATAAATTCTTTTATGATATTTTTGAGCCTTTTCTACAAGTTCTTCTATGATGTTTTTGAGCATTATCAACAAGTTCTATTTATGATGTTTTTGAGCCTTTCTGCAAGTTTAGTTTATGATGATTTTGAGCTTTTCTGCAAGTTCTTTATAGATGTTTTTGAGCACTATCAACAAGTTCTATTTATGATGTTTTTTTACTTTTATGCTGTCAATATGACGATCGGACAACTGTTCTACTGATAATCTGATGATTTAACGACTGTTTAGCTGATAATTTCATGTCTTAACAACTGTTTAGCTGCCAACCTGACGAATTAACGGCTGTTTTGATGCCTACCTGACGATCTAACGACTTTTCTGCTGTCAATATAACGATCTAACGACTTTTATGCTGTCAATATGACGATCTAACGACTTTCTGCTGTCAATATGACGATCTAACGACTTTTATGCTGTCAATATGACGATCTAACGACTTTTATGCTGTCAATATGACACGTTCTTACGACTTTTCTGCTGTCAATATAACGATCTAACGACTTTTATGCTGTCAATATGACGATCTAACGACCTTTTGCGGTCAATATGACGATCTAACGACTTTTATGCTGTCAATATGACGATCTAACGACTTTAATGCTGTCAATGACGACCTAACGTCGTGTATGCTGTCAATATGATCTAACGACTTTGATGCTGTCAATATGACGATCGGACAACTGTTCTACTGATAATCTGATGATTTAACGACTGTTTAGCTGATAATTTCATGTCTTAACAACTGTTTAGCTGCCAACCTGACGAATTAACGGCTGTTTTGATGCCTACCTGACGATCTAACGACTTTTCTGCTGTCAATATAACGATCTAACGACTTTTATGCTGTCAATATGACGATCTAACGACTTTTATGCTGTCAATATGACGATCTAACGACCTTTATGCGGTCAATATGACGATCTAACGACTTTTATGCTGTCAATATGACGATCTAACGACTTTAATGCTGTCAATATGACGATTTAACGACTTTTGCTGTCAATATGACGACCTAACGACTTGTATGCTGTCAATATGACGATCTAACGACTTTGATGCTGTCAATATCACGATCGGACAACTGTTCCACTGATAATCTGACGATTTAACGACTGTTTAGCAGATAATTTCAAGTCCTAACGACTGTTTAGCTGCCAACCTGACGAATTAACGGCTGTTTTGATGCCTACCTGACGATCTAACGACTTTTATGCTGTCAATATGACGATCAGACAACTGTTCCACTGATAATCTGATGATTTAACGACTGTTCAGCTGCCAATCTGATGATCTAATGGCTTTTTTGATGCCTATCTGGCGAACTAACTGTTTAGCTGCAAACTTTACGATCTAACTACTGTTTAACTAACAATACGATGACTTAACAACCCTTTAGCTACCTATATGATTACCCAAGGCCTTTCTATTTTTATTCTATTTTGAATGATGCTAATTTAAAACAAAAAAAAAAGTTTTATTTACATTTTTTATTTGTCTATTTTGAGAGATGTAGGAAGGGAAAAAAAAGGTTGTTTTTTTAGAACATTGGATTTGGCATGGTGGACGAAAAGAAAGTCATAATGAAAATAAAAATAAACGCTCAACATGTGACGTTCAGTTTTTCAAAATGTTCTCTTCCCCATTCACTAACTCGGTCCAGCTTTTATTTTTTTTTTTTTATTCTTAATTTTATTCCGGACAACCCATTTTTCATATTTAAATCTGAAGTTTCACGGATGATGGTTGGACGCCGTGTAAATTAAAAAGGATCCACTGCCTTCAAAATAGAATTTAACGTAATTTTTTTTCTAAATAAACATTAAGAAAAAAACTTTTTTTTTCAACCAGCATTCCGCCAAAAAATTTTTAAAAAACTTGACCTGATTTTTTATTTTTATATTTTTTAAATAAATTCCATGCGTAATCTTAGTCCAAATATGATGGAAATGAAACGAATTTGGATACAAAGCACTTAAAATAATTTTTATTATTCTTAATCGGTGATTAAAAATTAACCGTTGCGTTTGAAATATTATTGAGCCTTTTCTTATAAGTGTGAATGATTTTTTTTCTTTGAGATTAAGGCTCTTTATTTATGTTTTAGAGTCTTTTTATCGGCTATAAGGCTAACTATTGATGTTTTTGAGCCTTTTCTATCGGCTAAGGCTCTTTATTGATTGCTTTCGAGCCTTTTTCTGCCGGCTAAGGCTCTTTATTGATGTTTTTGAGCCTTTTCTATCGGCTAAGGCTCTTTATTGTTTGCTGTCGAGCCTTTTTCTGCCGGCTAAGGCTCTTTATTGATGTTTTTGAGCCTTTTCTATCGGCTAAGGCTCTTTATTGATTGCTGTCGAGCATTTTTCTGCCGGCTAAGGCTCTTTATTGATGTTTTTGAGCCTTTTCTCGGCTAAGGCTCTTTATTGATTGCTTTCGAGCCTTTTTCTGCCCGGCTAAGGCTCTTTATTGATGTTTTTGAGCCTTTTCTATCGGCTAAGGCTCTTTATTGATTGCTGTCGAGCCTTTTTCTGCCGGCTAAGGCTCTTTATGATGTTTTTGAGCCTTTTCTATCGGCTAAGGCTCTTTATTGTTTGCTGTCGAGCCTTTTTCTGCCGGCTAAGGCTCTTTATTGATGTTTTTGAGCCTTTTCTATCGGCTAAGGCTCTTTATTGATTGCTGTCGAGCATTTTTCTGCCGGCTAAGGCTCTTTATTGATGTTTTTGAGCCTTTTCTATCGGGTAAGGCTCTTTATTGATTGCTTTCGAGCCTTTTTCTGCCGGCTAAGGCTCTTTATTGATGTTTTGAGCCTTTTCTATCGGCTAAGGCTTTTTGATTGCTGTCGAGCCTTTTTCTGCCGGCTAAGGCTCTTTATTGATGTTTTTGAGCCTTTTCTATCGGCTAAGGCTCTTTATTGATTGCTTTCGAGCCTTTTTCTGCCGGCTAAGGCTCTTTATTGATGTTTTGAGCCTTTTCTATCGGCTATCGTTTTTGATGTTTTTGAGCCTCTTTTTATCGGCTAAGTCTCTCTATTGATGTTTTTGAATCTGCTGTTTGGAATCACCAATGTTCAAATCTATTACACCCAGCTGGGTGCATACGAGTATATCCTTGATGAGTTTTTTTTTTTTTTCTTTTTTTTTTCTCTCTTTTTTTTCAGTTTTTTGTAAATAACTCGAAAACTATAACTCCTAGCGACAAAAATCTTATACAAAATTAATCCTCGTTCGATTTTACACAAAAAGATGTTAATTGATTTTCTTCTAAAACGAATATTTACCGAGATATAAACAGATTTCTCTAAAAATCTGATGTTCCGAAATTCTGAAATTCCAAAATAGCCCCATCCCCAAAAACCTAACATGGAGGGTAATACAATAACTTCTTTTTAAAGGAAGTCCGATGTTTTTGACGCTAGGAGTTTAAAAACAGGCTAAGAAAAAGTTTTCCCACTGTTGCCAACATAAGACATTTTAATATAAAAAAAAGGGAAATTTTGACTACATTAGACATTTTTATCTCAAAAAAAAAGAAAAAAAAAGGGGGTTAATAAACATCTAAAAAAAATGGCGGAGGGAGGATCTTGTTCAAAACGTTATGTTAAATAATCTTTCTTTTCAAAACTTTTTGCCGGTAATTTTTCCTTTTGTTTTGAAAATCCAGTAGAAAGTAGAAATTTGAAAAAAATTAAGAAAACTTACATTTTGAAAAGCGGATGAACCAAATTCTGAATTGAGAACCGAATCAAACTGGAGGGTGGGGAAGGGGACCACTGCCTTCTTAATTTTTATTCCTCCATAAAAAATATAATATAAAATATTTAAAAAATAAATAAAATTTCTCATAATATTTAAACTTTTTTAAAGAAATAAATAAAATTTAAACTTTATTAAAGAAATCATTAGTTATGTTTTTTGTGATAATGTTATCACAGTGGTTGGCAAAACTGACAAGTTTAGTCAAGTTCTAATCCGCGACCGGAATTTCTTCTCTTCAAAATCCAATTATTTTTCTTTCTTTTCGGTGAGTTTTTTTTTAATATTAATTATTAATAATGACTTAAATTAGTTATAATGACAGATAAAATGATGAAATTGATTTTATAGAAAAATGATTGAAATCGTAATGTTTTGACGCTAAACTTCTAGACTCCCCCTTCATTTTCCACTTACTTTAAAAAACAATATCTTTTGAACTGTGCATTTCTAGGCCCTTTTCTGTATAAATATGGCATTTCTATGCCCTTCTCTTGGAACTATGGCATTCCCAGGCCCTTATCTTTTGTACTATGGTATTCCTAAGCCATTCTTTATAGAACTATAGCACTTCCAGTCTCTTCTCTTTCGAAATATGGCATTTCCAGGCCTTTCTCTTTAGAACTATGGCATTTATGCCCTTCTCTTGGGAACTATGGCATTTCAGGCTATTTTATTTTTAAATATGGCATTTCTAGGCCCTTTTCTGTATAGATATGGCATTTATATGCCCATCTCATGGGGACTATGGCATTTCAAAGCTCTTCTCTTTTTAACTATGGCATTTCTAGGCCCTTCTCTTTTAACTATGGCATTTCTAGGCCCTTCTCTTTTTAACTATGGCATTTCTAGGTCCTTCTCTTTTGAACTACGGCATTTCTCGGGCATTCTTTTAAATCTATGGCATTTCTAGGCCCTTTTCTTTGAACTACGGCATTTCTCGGGCATTCTTTTTAAATCTATGGCATTTCTAGGCCCTTCTCTTAAGAACTATGGCATTTCTGGGCCCTTCTCTTTTGAACTACGGCATTTCTAGGCTATTTTATTTTTAACTATGGCATTTCTAGGCCCTTTTCTGTATAGATATGGCATTTATATGCCCTTCTCATGGGAACTATGGCATTTCAAAGCTCTTCTCTTTTTAACTATGGCATTTCTAGGCCCTTCTCTTTAGAAATATGGCATTTCTGGGCCCTTCTCTTTTAAACTACGGCATTTCTCGGGCATTCTTTTGAATCTATGGCATTTCTAGGCCCTACTTTTTAGAAATATGGCATTTCTACGTCCTTCTCTTAAGAACTATGGCATTTCTAGGCCCTTCTCTTTTGAACTACGGCATTTCTCGGGCATTCTTTTTCAATTTATGGCATTTCAAGGCCCTTCTCCTTAGAACTATGGCATTTCTAGGCCCTTCTCCTTAGAACTATGGCATTTCTAGGTCCTTCTCTTAAGAACTATCGCATTTTTAGGCCCTTCTCTTTTGAATCTATGGCATTTCTTGGCCCTTCTCCTTAGAACTATGGCATGTCTAGGTCCTTCTCTTAAGAACCATGGCATTTCTATGCCCTTCTCTTAAAAACCATGGCATTTCTAGGCCCTTCTCTTTTGAACTATGGCATTTCTAGGCCCTTCTCTAATGAACTATGGCATTTCTATGCCCTTCTCTTAAAAACTATGGCATTTCTATGCCCTTCTCTTAAAAACTATGGCATTTCTAGGCACTTCTTTTAGAAATATGGCATTTCTACGTCCTTCTCTTAAGAACTATGGCATTTCTAGGCCCTTCTTTTGAACTACGGCATTTCTCGGTATTATTTTTGAATCTATGGCATTTCTCGGCCCTTCTCCTTAGAACTATGGCATTTCTAGGTCCTTCTCTTAAGAACCATGGCATTTCTAGGCCCTTCTCTTTTGAACTACTGCATTTCTAGGTCCTTCTCTTAAGAACTATGGCATTTCATTTCTAGGGTCCTTCTCTTATGAACCTTGGCATTTCTTGGCCCTTCTTTTAAACTACGGCATTTCTCGGGCATTCTTTTTGAATCTATGGCATTTCTAAGCCCTTCTCCTTAGAACTATGGCATTTCTATGCCCTTTTCTTTTGAACTACGGCATTTCTCGGGCATTCTCTTGGAAACTATGGCATTTCTAGCCCTTCTCCTTACAACTATGGCATTTCTAGGTCCTTCTCTTAAGAACTATGACATTTTTAGGCCCTTCTCTTTTGAACTACGCCATTTCTCGGGCCTTCTTTTTGAATCTATGGCATTTCTTGGCCCTTCTCCTTAGAACTATGGCATTTTACGACTGTTATTCTCCAATATGACGATTTAACGACTGTTGATCTTCCAATATGACGATTTAACGACCTTTTAGCTTATACATCTATGTAACGGATGATTAGGTGGCAATATGTGACTTAAATCCAATCTTTAAGAAAAACCTTTCAAACTCTTTTTGGAGATTAAACCTGTCCGAAAAAGGATCAAAAGGCGCTCTTCAAAAAAAAAAAAAAAAAGAAAAAAAGTAAGGTTAGATTAGGGAGAAAAAGGTACGAAATTCTTCTGACTAATGCAGTCATTCGGTTCATTAGCTTCTTCCGTTTCACGCAGTAAAAAGAGGGAAAAAAAATTCCTTCGAAATATAAAATCTGGGGCGTAGGTAATGGTCGAAGAAGACCGTCGTGAAAGGTAGAACTCGTAATTACAGTTCGGAAGTCCAATTTCGTGCTTGGGAACCAAAAAAAAGTGAAGTCCATTAAGTACTAAAAACACCCAACCAATCAACCAAAAGAATCGTTTTAAAATCAATTAAATTTTATTGAACAATAAAACATAGACTCTAATAATCTTAACTATTTGCTAATAATCTATAAATCTTAACTATTAGGTGTACAAAATAAAACTCGGCTAAAATCTACAAATTTCAAATTTACCGTGTGGCTGAGTTTCATTTTGTACACCTAATAAATAAAACTTGTAGGAAATTAATTCTCTATAAATTTGCACTTAATTATTTTTTTCTAGGATGCACCATTTTCGAAAAATAATTATTTTTTAAAATAAATTTATCTTGAAAACAGTGCGTCCTAGAGAAAAAATGAATAGAATAAAATTAAAGGAAATTAAATTTCCAACAGATTTTATTTAGTACATTTTTTCAATATCTGCAACGGTTTACGATATATAAGCCTTTAAAAAATTAACCTTCACGGTTATACTTCAATAACCTTCTTACACGGAGAAGGTCAACTTTTGATGGAATTTAACGCCTAAAATGTTGAAAATTTTGAAAAAATGAACTACTAGGTGTACAAAATGAAACTCGGCTAAAATCTTCAAAATTCAAAACCTTGTGGCTGAGTTTCATTTTGTACACCTAATAATATCTAACATGCGCTAATCCCGCAAAAACACACAAATGTGGGATAGTTTAGGGAGAAAGAGTGCGCCAAGGACGATTGTGATAGGTTCAAAAGCTTTCGAGAGGAAGGTTACGGTGAGATAACCGCATACTCCCATCTAGAGGAAGGTTACGTTGAGATAACCGCATATTCCCTTCTAGAATTTACACCAATTCTCCATCATTTTGTGTGAATAGGTTAAAAATCCAGTTTTCATTTTGTCTTTGTATTAGAATTTTAAAGCCGTAGTTTGAACCTACGCAAAACAGTTTATGTAAAGTTTCCAGTTTGGGCAGATTGTTGGTAAAACTGTTGGTAAATCGTCAGGTTGTCCATAAAACTGTCGAGAAATCGTGAAGTCATCGGGAAAACTGTCGATAATTCGTCAGGTTGTTCATAAACTGTCGATAAATCGTCAGGTTGTCCATAAAACTGATGATAAATCGTCAGGTTGTCCATAAAACTGTCGATAAATCGTCAGGTTGTTCATAAAACTGGATAAATCGTCAGGTTGTCCATAAAACTGATGATAAATCGTCAGGTTGTCCATAAAACTGTCGATAAATCGTCAGGTTGTTCATAAAACTGTCGATAAATCGTCAGATTGTCCAGAAAACTGTCGGTAAATCTTCAGATTGTCCATAAAACTGTCGATAAATCTTCAGATTATCAGCAAAAACCGTCGTTAAATCGTCAGATCATAGGGAAAACCGTCGATAAATCGACAGGTTGTCCAAAAAACTGTCGATAGATCGTCAGGATGTCCATGAAACCGTCGATAAATCGTCTGGTTGTCCATAAAACTGTCGATAAATCTTCAGGTTCTCTATGATTTTGTGTGAAAACAAAAGGAAAAAAAGATTTAAAAGGTTAAAAAAACGTTGAATTTTAACCTTTTAAGACCTCCTATCTTGACTTTTTTTTCCTTTTTTTTAACGCCTGTCATTCAATTCCGGACGAAATACGGAATGATCGAGCGCCCGTTTGGAAGCAAACGTCCGTAACGACGAATATCGCCGTCTCATCTCGTCGGAAAAACGTTTATCCCCCAAAAAAATTAAAGAAAAAAAAATTTTTTTTTTTCAAAAACACGAAAAAATGCCTTGAATTTTATCATTCGAAAGGTTTGCTTTTCAACAAGTCCTAAAAAGAGGTTTTTTTTTGGCTCACAAAATTGCGGAAAGAAAAATGAAAAATTCGCCTTTAGCGAATCCATGTTTTGTTAACAATAAACATTGGACAGAGAAAAAAAAACTGTCAGTGGCAGTTCTTTATTTTTATTTCCTGTTTGGCGTAGCTTCAAACTGCGACTTAAAATTCCAATACAAAGACAAAATGAAAATATTTCGGATTTTTAACCTTTTTTTTTCACACAAAATGATAGAGAATCGACGGATTTATCGACAGTTTTTTGGACAAACTGAAGATTTATCGACAGTTTTCAGGACAATCTGACGATTTGTTGACAGTTTTAAGGACAATCTGAAGATTTATCGACAGTTTTAAGGGCAATCTGACGATTTATCGACAGTTTTTTGGACAAACTGAAGATTTATCGACGGTTTTATGGACAAACTGACGATTTATCGACGGTTTCCCCTATAATCTGACGATTTTACGACGGTTTTTGCTGAAAATCCGAAGATTTAACGACAGTTTTACCTTTGATCTGATGATTAATCCGGAGTTTTTCCCATGATCCGACGATTTATCGATAGTTTTTTGGACAAACTGTACCAGTTTAGGCTTTTAAATGTTTTAGGCTCTTCGTGCCTTTTCTACAAGTTCTTTGTTGATGTTTTTGAGACTTTATTGCTAAAGCTCTTTGTTGATTGTTTTTGAGCCTTTTCCATCGGCTATAAGGCTCTTTATTGATGTTTTTGAGCCTCTTTCCATCGGCTAAAGCTCTTAATTAACTGTTTTCGAGCCTTTTACTACTAGCTTAGGGTCTTTGTTGATTGTTTTTGAGCCTTTTTCTATCAGCTAAGGGTCTTTGTTGAATGTTTTTGAGCCTTTTCTGCCGGCTAAGGCTCTATATTGATGTTTTTGAGCCTCTTTCCATCGGCTAAAGCTCTTAATTAACTGTTTTTGAGCCTTTTTCTATCAGCTAATTCTATTTTTTGATTGTTTTTGAGCCTTTTTCTACTAGCTAAGGGTCTTTGTTGATTGTTTTTGAGCCTTTTTCTACCGGCTAAGGCTCTTTATTGATATTTTTGAGCCTTTTTCTGCCGGTTAAGGCTCTATATGGATGTTTTGAGCCTTTTTCTACCGGCTAAGGCTCTTTACTGATGTTTTTGAGCCTTTTTCTACCGGCTAAGGCTCTTAATTGATGTTTTTGAGCCTTATTCTACCGGCTAAGGCTCTATATTGATGTTTTTGAGCCTCTTTCCATCGGCTATAAGGCTCTTTATTGATGTTTTTGAGCCTTTTTCTACCGGCTAAGGCTCTATATTGATGTTTTTGAGCCTCTTTCCATCGGCTATAAGGCTCTTTATTGATGTTTTTGAGCCTTTTTCTACCGGCTAAGGCTCTTTATTGATATTTTTGAGCCTTTTTCTGCCGGTTAAGGCTCTATATGGATGTTTTTGAGCCTTTTTCTACCGGCTAAGGCTCTTTACTGATGTTTTTGAGCCTTTTTCTACCGGCTAAGGCTCTTAATTGATGTTTTTGAGCCTTATTCTACCGGCTAAGGCTCTATATTGATGTTTTTGAGCCTTTCCAACGAGATGAGGCATTTTGACGCCTCCATATTGTGGCCTAAATGCTTGATAAATATTTTTGAATGAGAATTTGGCTTCTTTGATACAATAAAAATGAGAAAATCAATTTTAGCGGTTACAAGGATATTTGTAATTTGAGTTCTAATAACTAAGGAAGTCGTTAAGATTGAAGTCAATGAGCCTGTAATTGTTGTTAAACTGGAGGGAGACGTGAAATATCCTTTAATCGCCAATTAAATTTTTTAAATCGGCAATTACGTTAAAGACTTCCCCCCCCCCCCCCACTTTGGTGAATATATCAATGGTGGGCGCCCGTTTTCTTATAATTAGAAGGGGTCGAGCGAGAAAAATAATAAATCACCATCCACGTCCTATTTCGGATACACCGAAGGGGTTAACAGGTGCGCGAGTTGAGAAAATCTTTCGACCGAATTAACAAATTATTTTTTCCATGTTTTATGGACGATTTGAGCCCCCACCCAGTCCTGCGCCCTTTTTAATTTACGCCTTTTTTCAAAAAATCAAAAGCCAAAGAGGAAAAATAAGAAGAAAAATAAGAAACAAAGAAATAACTTCAAGAAAAACGAGGATCCTACGAAAGGCTTAAAAACAGCATTAGAAAGCCTTAACTCAAGCAAAATTGGGGAAGCAAAATTCAAGCCTTGGGGAAGCAAAATTCCCCAAAAATGTGGAGTTGTTTGCATTTGCAGACGATCTTATACTGCTTATTAGTGCAAGTACTGAAGCTGAAATGCAGTCACTCGGTAATGAAGCCATGAAAGTTGTCAGCGACTGGTCGGAAAAAAACGAAATTAAATTTAACCCCGAGAAGTCGAACATGTTACATGTTACTAGGAAGTATAAAATAAATCCTATAAACATTCTATTTCAAGGCAAACTGATAAATCAAGTTGACACGATGAAAATCCTCGGCGTTTACTTCGACAAGAGGCTGCGATGGAGTTCTCATGTCAACTATTGTAGCGAACGTGCCTCACAACTGATACATAGATTAGCAAGGTCAGCAAAAGTCCACTGGGGACTCGGTTATAAAGCTCTAGAAATTATATATAAGGCGCGATTGTTCCCATTATGACGTACGCAGCCCGGTATGGTCCGAAGCGCTGGAAGTTAAAGTAAACGTCAAAAAACTACGAAGCTCTCAACGACAAATGGCTTTAAGGATAATCAGAGGCTATCGCACCATCTCATTCGAGGCTAGCACTTTATTAGCCGGGATCATACCCATCGATCTAAAAATTAGAGAACTCGAGGAACTCTACCTCACCACTCACCAAGCTAACACGATCCAGCCAACCTATGATGTCGAACGACCCTTGAAATTCACCAAGTGGTCGCACCCCGCGAAACGTCCAACAATAGAGAGTTTCAGGGAATCGTAATTCCGAGTCCCGACTCCGACTCGCTCAAGGTCATACGACTCGAGCCGCCAGTCGTAATCGTAATACGACCCGACTCGGCTGGGTCGTATACCGGAACGACTCAAATCCCGATTCCGAGTAAACGTAAGGTTATATTTTACGAAGGTTATTTCGTTATCTCTTCTAGTATCGGGTTCATGTTCTTTGTTGTTTTTACGATTTCAAATACAACTTTGTTTATTTTCGGGTTGTTTTTTTGTTGTTTTCATGATTTCAAATACAATTTCGTCTATTTTCAGGTTGTTTTTTGTTGTTTTTACGATTTCAAATCCAATATCGTTTAGTTTCGATTTGTTTTTTGTTGTTTTCACAATTTCAAATCCAACGAGGAGCCCTGGGAGTTTTTTCAACAGCATTGGCTAAAATCGAAGAAATAAAGGTTCCTAAGTTCGATTCATGAATTTGCTATAGTGAGAATATTGTGAACTAACTGAGTCGGAACGACTTCCTGAAACTCTGTTTTATAGCCTCTACGAAAAGACCTTTCCCGTTTGGTGAGTCGGAGTCGGGACTCGGATTCCCTGAAACTCTCTAATAACAAGAGACCTTAACCACTCAACGTTTGAGGTGTTTACAGATGGTAGTAAGATTGGTCCGGACGAGGTGGGCTGCGCGTTTGTGGTATTTCAAGAGGGAATAGAAATTCATCATGAAAAGTTCAAATTGGCTCCTTGGTGTAGTAACAACCAGGTGGAGATGCTGGCTATATCTAAAGCTGTCGAATGGGTCAAAGAACGGACGGCCGATGCATTGGATCTCGAGAAAATGACAGTATCAATCAAGACCGACAGTGAGTGTAGCCTAAAAGCGCTTTCTAACTGCAGGATTCAAAGTGAGATAGCAGAAAACGTTAAAAACAACTTATGGATCCTAGCAGGAGATGTCGAAGTCTCGCTGGAATGGGATAAAGCTCACAATGGCTGTCCGGGTAACGAAAAAGCTGACCTCTACGCAAAAGAAGCCGCCAGGAGCAAATATATCGAAATCAATTACCATTTAGTACCATCATCTTACATCATTTATAAAATCAGAGAGAGGACATTAGAGACATGGGAGAAAATGTGGATAGATTCACAGAACGGCTCAGCTACGAAACGTTACTTCCCGACGGTACAATCCCGCCTTGACATCCACATCAAGCACACAGCCCGCACAACCATGGCCCTAACTGAACACGGCGAACACCGAGCTTATCTGCGGCGCTTCAAGATACGCGATGACGACGTCTGCGATTGTGGCAAGGAGCCACAGACATGGAGCCACTTGATCTTCCGTTGCGAACTTTTAGAAATGCATCGGAGTGCCCTAATGCAAAAAGTTCTCTTAACAGGTTGGCCAACTGCTGAAGAAATTTTAGTGATAAAGTTCGGAAAGTTGTTATTTTCTCTCATTAACAGTATTCAAATTGACAATCTGTGATGTATAAAATTGTGATTTAAAAAAAAAAAAAAAAAAAAAAAAAAAAAAAAAAAAAATTTAGTTATCTATACCAAATGAAAAATTGTGATTAATTTTTACGCTTTATAGTTAAATTTTCTGGTCAAGGTACAACGAAATAATTTTGTATACTTTGAATGTATTTCATATTAGATATATTAGTTTTGTATTGTATTGTATTAAAAAAAAAAAAAAAAAAAAAAAATTTGTAATTTTGAACTTTGTAAAAATGTTGTACTTAAAAAATATGTAATGTATGTTAACCCCTGAAATCTGAAAAGGGACCAGGGAAATAAAAGAATTTATTAAAAAAAAAAAAAAAAAAAAAAAAAAAAAGCCTTAACTCGTAAAACAAAAGGCTCGAAAACATCAATAAAGAACCCTAGCCATTAGAAAAGGCTCAAAAACAATCAATAAAGAGCCTTAGCCGGCGGAAAAAGGCACAAAAACATCAATAGACAGCCTTAGAGCCGATAGAAAAGGCTCAAAAATAACAATGAAGAGCCTTAGCCGATAGAAAGGTTGAAAAACAAGCAATAAAGAGCATTAGCCGATAGCAAATGGCTCAAAAACAATCAACAAGAGCCTTATCCGGTAGAAAAAGGCTCAAAAACATCAGTATAGAGCCTTAGGCGGAAGAAAAAGGCTAAAAAACATCAATAAAGAGACTTATAGCCGATAGAAAAGGCTCAAAAATAATAATGAAGAGCTTAAGCCGATAGAAAGAGGCTCAAAAACATCAATAAAGAGCCTTATAGCGTTATAGCCGATAGAAAAAGGCTCAAAAACATCAATAAAGAGCGTTATAGCCGATAGAAAAGGCTCAAAAACGTCAATAAAGAGCATTTGCCGATACAAATAGGCTTTAAAACATCACTAAAGAGCCCTAGCCGATAGAAAGAGGCTCAAAAACATCAATAGACAGCCTTAGAGCCGATAGAAAAGTCTCAAAAACAATCAATAAAGAGTCTAGCCGATAGAAAAAGGCTAAAAAACATCAATATAGAGTTATAGCCGACAGAAAAGGCTAAAAACCATCAATAAAGAGTTTCTTCCTCTCTCTCATTTTTTTTGTAGAATTAATTTATCGTTGAGCTAGGTCACTAACCCAACTCATAGATTTATTTTTATGATATTTTTTTTTACCCCTCAAAATCTAAGAATATTTCAATTCTTATCGAAGAGTTTGATAATATTTTTTTTCTAATTCTGGTGTTTATTTTATATCCGATTTTTCCTCTTGGTCAGTTAAAAACACGAAATTTTACGGTTTTACGTAACGGACGATTAAACTTGATGTTATACAACGCTTTTCCGCGTTGGTGGTGAAGGGGTGAAGAACGCTTCTAGAAGTTTAAAAAAATTTTTTTTTTTGTTGCAGAAAGGTGGACTTGTGGGGCGGTGAGTGCGGGGGGAGCGGCGGTGGTTCGACGGCGACGAACAGCAGGTGTGGAGGCGGCGGGGCTGCCCAGCAGGCTGGCCAAGGTGGCCTCGTGCACTGGATGTCCGTCATGGCCGAACATATGAACACCGTCGCCCATGATACACCTCCCGTACATTACATGTGGAACGGCGGAGTCGAGGTAAATAAAACTATATATCATCAAAAATCATATGTTGCAAAAATCCCAACAAATAGCGTTAGACAATGTTAAACTTATTTTTATCTCAATAACGGCTCGCCTGAAGATAAAAATGAATAAAATACTTTTTGTAGAAAAATTAATTCCCTTTCAGTTTGATTTTATTCATTTTTTGTGTAGTATCAACCGTTTAGAAGATATGAGCGGAAAAAGATTACTTAATAATCGGTTTCCCTCGATAGGGGTTCCTATTGGCGGCTAAACAGTCGTTAGGCGTCGTACAATCAGCTGAACTCCGGTTAGAACGGCATACAGTCAGCTAAACGGTCGTTACATCGACATGTTATTCGTTAAACTGTCGATAAATCGGAGTATTGACTTCAAAACGGTCGTTTAATCGTCATATCTTCAGCTAATCAATCGTTAAACTGCCAAATTATCAGCTAAAAAGTCGTTAAAACGACGTACTGTATTCCGAACTATCGTTAAATCGTTGTATTGACGGCTTAACAGTCGTTAGATCGCCATATTATCGTCTGAACTATCTTTAAAACAACGTATTGACTTCAAAACGGTCGTTTAATCGTCATATCTTCAGCTAATCAATCGTTAAACTGCCAAATTATCAGCTAAACAGTCGTTAAAACGACGTACTGTATTCCGAACTATCGTTAAATCGTTGTATTGACGGCTTAACAGTCGTTAGATCGCCATATTATCGTCTGAACTATCGTTAAAACAACGTATTGACTTCAAAACGTTCGTTTAATCGCCATATCTTCAGCTAATCAATCGTTAAACTGCCAAATTATCAGCTAAACAGTCGTTAAAACGACGTACTGTATTCCGAACTATCGTTAAATCGTTGTATTGACGGCTAAACAGTCGTTAGATCGCCATATTATCGTCTGAACTATCGTTAAAACAACGTATTGACTTCAAAACGTTCGATTAATCGTCATATCGTCAGCTAAACAATCGTTAAACTGCCAAATTATCAGCTAAACAGTCGTTAAAACGACGTACTGTATTCCGAACTATCGTTAAATCGTTGTATGACGGCTAAACAGTCGTTAGATCGCCATATTATCGTCTGAACTATCGTTAAAACAACGTATTGACTTCAAAACGGTCGTTTAATCGCCATATCTTCAGCTAATCAATCGCTAAACTGCCAAATTATCAGCTTAACCGTCGTATTTATCATTATACCATCGCTAAACGGTCGTTTTATTGTCATACTATCAATTTAATCAAAACGCCCGTTAGATTGAATTTTTTTTATTTGTTTTGCCGTTGAATTAGCATAAACGGTCTGGTATAATTTATGCTGTATAAATTCTATATTAAAATAGGGTTTGATATTTTAGTGTTTTTATGAATAATAATAAAAAATAAATAAAGGGAGGGGAGCCATAAAAATATAGGAGGTCTTTTATACTATGAAAACATCGGGGCTAAATAGACTTAATTGTTTGAGGTTCAAAAAAAGGTTGAGGAGGGGGAATTTGGGAGGGGGAGGGGGAGGGGAGGGGGAACGTGGGTGTGCGGTGCTTAGATTGTGGGTAACAATTAGTTTTTCATCCCCTTCCCGCGTTTAAAACTCACTAGAAATGAACTGATTTTCATTAATGCAGTCGGCGGCGGGTGGCGGGTAGGAAAAGAGCTTTTCGGTTTTAATAACCTCACCGCGCAATAATTGACGACTTATAATTAATTTTTCCTTTCGGAATAATGTGGACACAATTATAAAGCCTGTGGGCATCCAGCATCCCTATACTGGTGAGGGTAAATTTTAATTAATATCGTAATTTCCCCATGGGTAAAACACCCCTTTTTTGGTCTCAATAACTGACCGCAAATCGACAGACTTCCGTCGCTCGAATGCAGGTATTTCAACACATCATTTTGTTAAACCGAAAAACGTTCTAGCAGTCTAAAAACTGATCCTATCCCTCTGAGGATACCACCAATCGTTTTAAAACGGCTAAAACCATCGGAAACGATACCCCACATGATATTGAAATTTTTATGTTTTTTTTTGCTCTTGCGATGAACCTATCGCGACAGTTTTCCCTGTGATCTAACGATTTATCGACAGTTCTTTGGACAATCTGACGATTTATCGACAGTTTTATCGACAATCTGACGATTCATCGACAGTTTTAAGGACAATCTGACGATTACAGTTCTCCCTAGGATCTGACGATTTATTGGCAGTTTTCCCTAAGATTGACGATTTATCGAAAGTTTTAAGGACAGTCTGACGATTTATCGACAGTTCTCCCTAGGATCTGACGATTTATTGACAGTTTTCCCTAAGATTGACGATTTATCGAAAGTTTTCAGGACAATGTGACGATTTATCGACAGTTTTCCCTAGGATCTGACGATTTATCGACAGTTTTTAGGACAATGTGACGATTTATCGACAGTTTTCCCTAGGATCTGACGATTTATCGACAGTTTTCAGGACAATCTGACGATTTATCGACAGTTTTCCCTAGGATCTGACGATTTATCGACAGTTTTCAGGACAATCTGACGATTTATCGACAGTTTTGCCAATGATCTGACGATTCATCGACAGTTTTCCCTAGGATCTGACGATTTATTGACAGTTTTCAGGACAATCTGACGATTTATCGACAGTTTTGCCAATGATCTGACGATTTATCGACAGTTTTCCCAAGATCTGACGATTTATCGACAGTTTTCCCTTTTATCTGACGATTTATCGACAGTGTTACCAACTATACTGACATTTTTACCAACAATACTGACAGTTTTACCAACAATACCGACAGTTTTACCAACAATCTGATGATTCTTAAAAATCTCCCATTATTAAAAGGTTGACGGATTTTTAAACGTCGTTAAAATTTGACGATTTAAAACGTAAAAATCTGTCTTTAATCAGAACTTAAACCTTGGTTAAATCTTCGGATTTTTTTTAAACTGCCGTATAATCGTCAGATTTCTTAATTGTAAGATTTATAGATTATGAATTGTCGTTAAAATCGTCAGATTTTTAACTTCATCAAATCCTCAAATTAACAGTCGTTAAAAGATAAGAATGATAACAATACTGATAAGAGATAATGAAAAGTTCAAATCCTCATATTTAGATTTAAACCACCGTTTCTTCAGGTGTTAAACAGCCGTTAAATCTTCCGATAGTCTGTTTTAAGTTAAACAATCGTTAAATCGGCGTTAAAATCACATATAAAAGCAAATTTTTTATTGATTAAATTCCAGATATTTTTTTATGAAAATAGCAGGTCAATCATTTTGTAAAATTAAAAAAAAAGATGAAATAAACAGGTTTTTAAGAAATTAGCTAAAATATCAAGATTCACACCCGTGTTAAGTCAGTTTCATAGACAGTGTTACCAACAATACCGACAGTTTTACCAACAATACCGACAGTTTTACCAACAATACTGACTGTTTTACCAACAATCTGACGGTTCTTAAAATTCTCCCCATTATTAAAAGGTCGACGGAATTTTAAACGTCGTTAAAATCTGACGATTTAAAACGTAAACATTTGTCTTTAATCCGTCATATAAGAATTTAAATCGTCGGTTTTTTTTAAACTGCAGTCTATCTTCTTAATAGCAAGATTATGAATCGTCGTTAAAAACTTCAGATTTTTAATTTCATCAAATTCTCAAATTAACAGTCGTTAAAAGATAAGAATGATAACAATACTGTCGTTAAAAGATAAGAATGATAAAAAAAATACTGTCGTTAAAAGATAAGAATGATAAAAAATACTGTCGTTAAAAGATAAGAATGATAACATTACTGTCGTTAAAAGATAAGAATGATAACAATATTGTCGTTAAAAGATAAGAATGATAATAATCTGTCGTTAAAAGATAAGAATGATATAATCTGTCGTTAAAAGATAAGAATGATAATAATCTGTCGTTAAAAGATAAGTATGATAACAATACTGTCGTTAAAAGATAAGAATGATAACAATACAGTTATGATAAGAGATAATGAAAAGTTCAAATTCTCATATTTTGATTTAAACCACCGTTTAATCAGGTGTTAAGCAGCCGTTAAATCTTCTTATTTCCGATAGTCTGTTTTTAAGTTAAACAATCGTTAAAACGGCGTTAAAATCACATATAATCTAATTTTTTATTGATTAGATTCCAGGTTAATGTTAAAAGATAAGAATGATAACAATACTGATAAGAGATAATGAAAAGTTCAAATTCTCATATTTTGATTTAAACCACCGTTTCTTCAGGTGTTAAACAGCCGTTAAATCTTTCTATTTCCGATAGTCTGTTTTTAAATCGTTAAAACGGCGTTAAAATCTGACGATTTAAAACGTAAAAATCTGCCTTTAATCCGTCATATCAGAATTTAAACAGTGGTTAAATCGTCGGTTTATTTTTAAACTGCCGTATAATCGTCAGATTTTTTAATTGTATAATATATGGATTTGAATTGTCGTTAAAATCGTCAGATTTTTATCTTCATCAAATCCTCAAATTAACAGTCGTTAAAAGATAAGAATGATAACAATGATAGTAACAATGATAAGAATGATAATATGATAAGAGATAATCAAAAGTTCAAATTCTCAAATTTTGATTTAAACCAACGTTTCTTCAGGTGTTAAACAGCCGTTAAATTTGTCTATTTCCGATTTTAAGTTAAACAATCGTTAAAACGGCGTTAAAATCACATATAAAACCTAATAAAAAAATTGATTAAATTCCAGGTTAATGTTTCCAGATATTTTTTTTATGAAAATAGCAGGTCAATCATTTTGTAAAATTAAAAAAAAAAGATGAAATAAACTGGTTTTTAAGAAATTAGCTAAAATATCAAGATTCACACCCGTGTTAAGTCAGATTTAAAATTTTTACATCATCTTTAAAAATGTCCCAGTTTTTATGATTTTTTTGCTGCGGGAGAAAGGGATGTGGGATTTATCGCTAAAACGTGGATTGTGGAAATACAATCGGTTACTCGTTTTTTGGATTCTCAACGCTAATTGACACCCGACGCCAGAGCGTAAATCACTCAAACTCCCTAACTACAAACATAAACAACGGTTACCTTAAAAGAAGCTAAAAACCTTTCCTTTCTCCTTTATAAAATAAAAGGCGGCGCTTCCGGAAGTGAAATCGGCCAAAGTTCACAAAAAAACATGCCTCGAAAAAATTTTTTTTTCATTTCGGAAAGTTTTGGTCGTTCTTAATTGATTGGTGGTATCCTCAGAGCGACAGGATCATCGCAAGTGCAAAAAAACATAAAAATTTCAATATCATGTGGGGTATCGTTTCCGATGGTCTTAGCCGTTCTGAAGCTATTGGTGGTATCCTCAGAGCGATAGGATCATCAGTACGGCTAAAAAGTGCAAAAAACGCAAAAATTTTAATATCGTGTGAGGTATCGTTTCCCATGGTCTTAGCTGCTCTAAAGCGATTAGTGGTATCCTCAGAGCGATAGGATCATCAGTACGGCCAGAAAGTGCAAAAAACGCAAAAATTTTAATATCGTGTGGGGTATCGTTTCTCATGGGCTTAGCCGTTCTAAACGATTGGTGGTATCCTCAGAGCGATAGGATCATCGCAAGTGCAAAAAACGCAAAAATTTTAATATCGTGTGGGTGTCGTTTTGGATGGTCTTAGCCGTTCTGAAGCGATTGGTGGTATCCTCAGAGCGATAGGATCATCAGTACGGGCAGAAAGTGCAAAAAACGCAAAAATTTTAATGTCGTGTGGGGTATCGTTTTCCATGGTCTTAGCCGTTCTGAAGCGATTGGTGGTATCCTCAGAGCGACAGGATCATCGCAAGTGCAAAAACATAAAAATATGAATAGCATGTGGGGTATCGTTTTCGATGGTCTTAGCCGTTCTGAAGCGATTCTTGGTAACCTCAGAGCGATAGGATCATCAGTACGGCCAGAGAGTGCAAAAAACGCAAAAATTTTAATATCGTGTGGGGTATCGTTTTCGATTGTCTTAGCCGTTCTGAAGCGATTGGTGGTATCCTCAGAGCGATAGGATCATCGGTACGGGCAGAAAGTGCAAAAAACGCAAAATTTTAATATCGTGTGGGGTATCGTTTTCGATGATCTTAGTCGTTCTAAGCGATTGGTGGTATCCTCAGAGCGACAGGATCATAGCAAGTGCAAAAAACATAAAATATGAATAGCATGTGGGGTATCGTTCCCCCTGGTCTTAGCCGTTCTGAAGCGATTGGTGATATCCTCAGAGCGACAGGATCATCGCAAGTGCAAAAAAACATAAAAATTTCAATATCATGTGGGGTATCGTTTCCGATGGTCTTAGCCGTTCTAAAACGATTGGTGGTACCCTCAGAGCGACAGGATCATCAGTACAAAAAGTGCGAAAAACGCAAAAGTTTTAATATCGTGTGGGTATCGTTTCCCATGGTCTTAGCCGTTCTGAAGCGATTCTTGGTATCCTCAGAGCGATAGGATCATCACAAGTGCAAAAAACATAACAACGTAGGTAAAACTGTCTTTGAATCGCTAAATCATGGGGAAACTGTCGGTAAATCGTCAGATCATTGGGAAAACTGTTGACAAATCGTCAGATTGTCCTTAAAACCGTCGGTAAATCGACCGATTGTCCTTAGAACTGTCGATAAATCAACCGATTGTCTATAAAACTGTCGATAAAGCTTCAGATTATCCATAAAACTGTTTATAATCGTCAGATTGTCCATAAAATTGTCGATAAGTCTTCAGATTTTCAGTTAAAACCGTCGTTAAAATCGTTAGATCATAGGAAAACTGTCAATGAATCGTCAGATTGTCCGCAAAACTGTCGTTGAACCGTCAGATTGTCCGCAAAACTGTCGATGAACCGTCAGATTGTCCACAAAACTGTTGATGAACCGTCAGATTGTCCACAAAACTGTCGATGAATCGTCTGGATGTCCATAAACCGTCGATAAATCGTCTGGTTGTCCATAAAACTGTCGATGAATCGTCAGGTTGTCCATAAAACCGTCGATAAATCGTCAGGTTGTCCGCAAAACTGTCGTTGAACCGTCAGATTGTCCGCAAAACTGTCGATGAACCGTCTGGTTGTTCATAAAACCGTCGATAAATCGTCAGGTTTGCCATAAAACTGTCGATAAATCGTCAGATTTCAGTTAAACAGTTAAATTGTCAGATCGTTTAACAGAAAACTATTAGGTAATCCCTTTCCGATGAATGAATGATTAAAAAAAAAGTCTCCGTGATCGTACATGAAAAAAGGAGCTTTTGTCAACAATTACTTTCGAGACAAAGTGTATAGGACCATTATGTAAATGGATGACAAAGGTTTAGGATGTTGTGGAAAAGTGCATTAGCGTTTTTTTTTCTGGAACCCTTGAGGGTCTCTAATCTTGAGCTTAGAGGGAGAAAGGGTTGTCGGACGCGGCAGGGGGCACCCTGTCCCTCAGGACGGTTTTTTTCGCTCCCTAATTTTTTTTTCTTATATATTTAAATCCTGGTGAGAGCCTACTCATAAAAGATGGGGTTTCCTAACTGTCTTCGACAAGTGGAGCACCTTCAAGAATAACAAACATCTACTTTATTCACCCTTTCCAATCAATCACAAAGAATTTAGAATATTAAAATAAAACTCTTGAATTTTTATTACAGAAACCAAAAAACATGGGTTTCTATTTTCGAAATAGTCATATTGTCAGCTAAACAGTCGTTAAATCGACATATTATCGTCTGAACTATCGTTAAATCGTTGTATGGACAGCTAAACAGTCGTTAGATCGCCATATTATCGTCTGAACTGTCGTAAAAAAAAAGCGTATTGCCTTTCTAACGGTCGTTTAATCGTCATATCTTCAGCTAATCAATCGCTAAACTGCCAAATTATCAGCTAAACAGTCGTTAAACGACGTACTGTATTCCGAACTATCGTTAAATCGTTGTATTGACGGCTAAACAGTCGTTAGATCGCCATATTATCGTCGGAACTGTCGTTAAATCGTTGTATGGACAGCTAAACAGTCGTTAGATCGCCATATTATCGTCTGAACTATCGTTAAATCGTTGTATGGACAGCTAAACAGTCGTTAGATCGCCATATTATCGTCTGAACTGTCGTAAAAAAAAGCGTATTGCCTTTCTAACGGTCGTTTAAATCGTCATATCTTCAGCTAATCAATCGCTAAACTGCCAAATTATCAGCTAAACAGTCGTTAAAAACGTACTGTATTCCGAACTATCGTTAAATCGTTGTATCGATAGCTAAACAGTCGTTAGATCGCCATATTATCGTCGGAACTGTCGTTAAATCGTTGTATGGACAGCTAAACAGTCGTTAGATCGCCATATTATCGTCTGAACTATCGTTAAATCGTTGTATGGACAGCTAAACAGTCGTTAGATCGCCATATTACGTCTGAACTATCGTTAAATCGTTGTATGGACAGCTAACAGTCGTTAGATAGCCATATTATCGTCTGAACTGTCGTTAAACAGCGTATTGCCTTTCTAACGGTCGTTTAATCGTCATATCTTCAGCTAATCAATCGCTAAACTGCCAAATTATCTGCTAAACAGTCGTTAAAACGACGTACTGTATTCCGAACTATCGTTAAATCGTTGTATTGATAGCTAAACAGTCGTTAGATCGCCATATTATCGTCTGAACTGTCGTTAAATCGTTCTATTGACAGCTAAACAGTCGTTAGATCGCCATATTATCGTCTGAACTGTCGTTAAATCGTTCTATTGACAGCTAAACAGTCGTTAGATCGCCATATTATCGTCAACTATCGTTAAAACAACGTAGTGCCTTCCAACGGTCGTTTAATCGTCATATCTTCAGCTAATCGATCGCTAAAATGCCAAATATCAGCTAAACAGTCGTTAAAACGACGTACCTACTGTATTCCGAACTGACGTTAAATCGTTCTATTGACAGCTAAACAGTCTTTAGATCGCCATATTATCGCCTGAATTGTAGTTAAAACAGCGTATTGCCTTTCAAACGGTCATTTAATCGTCATATCTTCAGCTAATCAATCTCTAAAGTGCCAAATTATCAGCTAAACAGTCGTTAAAACGACGTACTGTATTCCGAACTGTCGTTAAATCGTTGTATTGACAGCTAAACAGTCGTTAGATCGCCATATTATCGTCTGAACTGTCGTTAAAACAGCGTTTTGCCTTCGAAACGGTCGTTTAATCGTCATATCTTCAGCTAATCAAACGCTAAACTGCCAA
>JACGAQ010002151.1:0-45384 GCA_014119065.1 Orius insidiosus | reverse complement strand
CTTCAGGCTCTGGGACACCCTGTATATCCTGGAATGCTTCAGCTCTGGGACCCTGTATGTCCTGGAATGCTTTAGGTGGTGGCTTCAACTATTTTCGACAAAGAGAAATAAAAGACTTTTTAAAAAACAACTTTTTATTTTTCAATAACATAATCCTTTTTAAAAAATATAATATTGAAAAATCACATTTTTTTACAATATTTTTAACGTTACATTTTCCTAATAGCATTTGATTTGTTTTTAATTTAAATAATACACATTAAGTATTTTGGTAATAAAATAAATATTTACAAGGAATATAAACATTGGTTTTCACTACATTAATTAAGTTTTGTCAAAATGGTCATCAGTGACAATAAAAAATTTGCCAAGAGAAGCTAGATAAAAATGATAGGCCTCTTGCAAAATTAGAGGTAATTTTAGTTTTTTTTTTTTTTCTCTCAATAGTTACAAAGGTAACGTTTTAGTTCCTAACACGATAAAACTTTCTAGAAGATTCGTAGGCTCCAGGCCATTTTTTGTCTATCAATGACTAGTAAAAGTACATTTAGCAAGTCAATTTTAAAAATACTGATATACCATAATAGTGCGACATTAAATTGTTTTTTTGATATTAAAAATATTTTGTTTAACTCTGTTTTTAACTTATTTGAAAGCATTTAAAACTTCAAAATGGGTTTTGAGGTTAGGTACTTGATTTTCAAAATGGTAAGTTCGATAAACGGGCGCTCCCATTTTTCTGAGGCAATCGTGAAAAACTCTTTCTTCTTTCCTGATCCAAGGTCTTCTATCGTCATTTACTTGGTACGGAGTTACATGAATATGTACAATAATTGCTACAAATAAATTAAAATTACTTTTTTATGTATGGCGAACCATTGGTTGAAACCTAAAATAAATAGTTATCACAACTGAAACCCTACTATAGGTTAAAACGTATAGGTTATAATTGAAACTTAAGTGAAAACTATTTATTTTAGTTTTCAACACATTTTTAAGACATGAGGAGGTATGTAAGAGGTATGTAAAAGTTAATAAAAACCCCACAATAAAATTAATAAAATTCTGTTTACCTAAACGGGCCAATGTCTCGAGAAGACTTCTGGACGTAATCCATGAATTTTTCCCGCCTGAATGGCCTCCGTCGAGCCAATACATTTCGGTCACTTTGTTAGCGAGATCGGTGAGCGCTTCATCGTCTGGCGCGAGCGTCTTTAAGTAGTGGAATTCGTAGAGGATCTGATTGAGTACAACACAGCCTTTACTGAAGCCGACCAGTATGTAATCAAATTGATCTAAATGTATCTCAGTCTTGTCAACTTTCTGAAAATCAAAAAAAGTCATAACTGCAGTTTTTTAAAAATATAAAAACCTGTTCGTTTATTTTTGTCGATATACTCTGCAACAGTCTCTCAAGATGGAGTAAGGCATAATGCATCGGAGTGTGATCCGGCGCTCCAGTATTGTTGCAAGGCACAAAGTTATCGTAACAGCCAAACATTCTAAATTCCATCCTATTTTAAATAAAACGAAATTTTTAATTTTTTTGATATAGTATACAGAAAGTCTAACAAAATATATTCATGGATGGTTGACTGACACCACAGAAAAATTTATAAGAATCACAAATAGACGAAAAGAAATTTTTGAAAATGATACTTCAACTCAAGTTAATCTTCTTTTTCTTAAAAAGTGCATCTAGGCCCCAAATTTTGGCATGCACGAGGGCTCTCGAAATAAAAAGACGCAAAAATTATGGATAGCCCCTTGTAGTACCGACATTTGGGACCTACATGCCATCCAAAACACCCCCTTTTGTTTGAAAAACACTTTTACCTTCTTTGCTCCTGCTCTGTCGAAAGCAACTCCATAAATGTGGCTAGCTTATGAGATGCTAATCTATTATCAAAATACAAAAAATAAATAAATAAAACATACATTTTTACAAACAAGGGGCTATCCTTAAAAAAACAAAAGATACAAAATGAAAAAAATTATAAAAAATTAAATATTATCATTAAGTAAATATTTTTAAATTGTATAAAAAGCATCTTTTATTTTTAATGTTTTTTTAAATAAGCAAAAATAAACATGCTAAAAAAAGGGAAATCGTACCTTGATGGTCTTACAACAACAATATGACTTGTTTCAAACTTCCCTTGAAGTAGAGTAGCCATGTTTTCTAAATTCCATTTGACATGAGTTCTGTTGTTTGAGTGGGATTCCATGTTTTCTGGGAAATCCTAAGAAAAAAAAAGGAAATTATAAAAATCGACTTTTTTTCCTTGACTTACTTGAACGTCGCCTCCAAAATAAACTACAACTGTGTCGGCAGGTAAAGTTTTCGGCTTCAAATAAACGATGTCGTTTGTCCTTCCTTGGTATCCCGTCACTTTCGGAAAACGGATTGGAGTAACTTTATTTTCTAAAAATAAATTAATTAATGAAAACTTTATAATGTTTATTTACCTTCCGACTCATCAGTGAGCATTTCTGATTGGTGGCTTTCGCCATTTAACTGCTCCTCCTCTTCATCCATCATACGAAATTCTTAAAATCACGCTAGCTCTCTCGCATCGTCCAATCTTCTATTCCAAAAATGTACTATTTCTATAAAAAAAAATTATTTTCCAAATTAAATGTGCATAATTTTAATTAATGATTATATTCGGGGTAAAAAAAAAAAATTATGTTACTTTTTATAATGTTTTATTTAAAATTAAATTAAATACAAAATTTGAGTAATTTTTGTTAAGAAAAAAATGAGGGATATACAAAATTTATGTAAACAATCACAGAGGGGCGGAGGAAAAAACCAATGTTTAAATTTATCTTTGGCTTAAACCCAATCCAGATTCCAAGTTAAGTTATATTTAGAAAAATTTAAACTAAATGGAATGTATAAAAATATTATTTGATAAAAATTATCTCCTGGAGCGGGATCGTTTGGCTCTCCTCGGTGGGCTTTCTTGTTTCCGAGTGTAAGCTTCGACGGCTTTAAATTGTAAGTATTCAAAACAGATGGTGATCCGATTTCGAATTCTTTGCATTTTGACTTTGACAACTTCTTTCATGAGGTTGTAGCACATGGCGACAAGTCCCATCCCGATCAAAAGATAGATAAAGTTGATGACGAGTTTTGTTTGATGGCCGCTTTCCGATTCGTGGATATTAGCACCTGGGACGAAATCTCCGATGCCGATTTTACATAAAGAGGTCACACAGAAATACGTGCTGTCTAGATAACTCCATTTTTCCCACTGAGCAAACATAATAGTCCCTGTGGCGATATAGCCGCTGAGGACCCACAGGCAAGCCGTAGGAGGTACAACAACCCTTGGAGATTGATTCCCATCTCTGTTCATCTCCAAACTGCAAGTGTAGCATTTCGTATAAAACCATTTAAAAACTGAGGCCAAAACTTGTCCCATATTCATAAAATACAAAACATAAAGCGGAATCCCAAATATGGCATAAACGACAGTAGCTGCTTTTCCGACTTTTGTCATCGGGACTAAATTTCCGTAGCCGATCATAGTGATGATAGACAAGCAGAACATCAATGCTGCAGGGAAAGACCAGATTTCCTCTTTGGGACGTTCATCATATCCAGCTTTGACTGCTAAAGCGAATCTGAGTTGAAAATCTCGTATAACATCTGCGGCTCTTTCCGACCATTTCGTTTTATTAAAAATATTCTCTTCATCCATAAGCTTCCATAAATTTTGTACACACTCTTTTCTTATAGATGTCACTATTTTGCGTTGGGGTCGATCGTATTTTCCTTCGATGGACATAAAAGTGAAAGCTCCGATGATGGAGTAGCCGACGATAAGACCGCCTACTCCGACTTGTGTGCACATAAAAGTTATCAACTTTCGACAACATCGTTTTATTTTAAAACCCGGGTCGTGATTACTTTCGATACTCAACGAGGAATTTCTGCTCCTCACCGAGCCACGGTAACGGTAAGACATCTCATCACAGACTGTTGCCCAAAATGAAAACAATCTTAAAAATAGTATGCTCTACCCCTTCTCCGATAGCACTTCTAACTTATTTTAAACATGAAACCAGTCATAAATATCTCAAATTCATTGGAAAGTGCACTTCAAAATTTTACAAAGATTAAATCTCACCAAACATAAATAACTATGGCAGAAAATCTCAGCAAAATATAGCACAGTCACTACAAAAAAAATTTTGAGCACCAAATTTTGAGGAGCAGAGAGCTCCAAGAGCACAAATTCAAACAAAATTTTTGGGCTTCTTTTATAGATTTTTAAAACTAAAAAATTTAACTTTTAAGGATGGTTTTTTCAATTTTAGGACTCTATTTTACCGTATTTTTACGTTTTTCTCAGTTTTTCAGCTAACAAGAAACTTATTTTTTAAAACGCCTAAAGCATTGCTAAAAATGGATTTTTTTTGTCACAAAAAATAAGAAAGCAGCCCAAAAATCAGATAAAATGGGTCTCTCGGATTAAAAAATAAGGAAAAAGGAACAAAATAGAGCGTTAAAATGAGTTTTCGGCCAAAAAATGCGAGAAAACACAAAAACAGTGGGTAGAAAAATAAGAAAAGGACGCAATTTTTGAAAAAAAACGCCTAAAATATTGCTAAAAATGGATTTTTTTGTCACAAAAAAATAAGAAAGCAGCCCATAAATCAGATAAAATGGGTCTCTCGGATTAAAAAATAAGAAAAAAGGAACAAAATTGGGCGTTCGAATATGTTTTCGGCCAAAAAATGCGATAAAACGCATAAACAGGGGGTAGAAAAATAAGAAAAGGACGCGTTTTTTGAAAACGCCTAAAGTATTGCTAAAAATGGATTTTTTTTGTCACAAAAAAATAAGAAAGCAGCCCAAAAATCAGATAAAATGAGTCTCTCGGATTAAAAAATAAGGAAAAAGGAACAAAATAGTGCGTTAGAATATGTTTTCGGCCAAAAAATGGGAGAAAACACAAAAACAGTGGGTAGAAAAATAAGAATAGTCCACCAATCTATGGGTTTTTCGGTAGATTACTAAAAACTGACTAAACGTCAAAAAATAGTGGAGATTGTTGTGGGAAAGGGTCCAAAAATGGGCAAAAGGGGCTTACACGCCAAAAAATCCAATATACCTACCCATAAAATTTGGTTTCTAGGACAAAAGAAAATAAGGAAAAGAAGTAGAGTTCTTCAAACGGTTTTTAAGCCAAAAACCAAGAAAAAGCATGAAAATACAAGAAAATTTGGCCGGAAAACTAAAAGAAAGAGTAGAATTTTCTTGACAAGAAAAGCAAGGAAAACGTCCAAACTTGATAGAGTTGGTGTTTTTGGCGGAAAAGCCAAAGAAAACTATAAAAAAACCAGATATGGAACACCAATCATGGATAGGAAACCTACTGTAAACTTGTTGCCACCATAAAATCATCAACCAGCAAAAGAAGTAGAGCCCTTAGTAGCCATCATTTTTATCCCTCAATACTTCAAAGATTGGCCTTGTTGGATAAGGAGAAATTCCATATTTATCAACAGATTTACTTTTAAAAACTACATAATCAATCTCAGAACCTCATTTTTTCACATTGTTTGTCTATTTCATACATGAGCATCTTGGTTTTCCAGCAAAAATCTAATTTTAGTTTATCTAATTTGAGAGTAAGCCAATTTGATACTTCTGTATGTTTAACGGAAATATGGAGATATTCATGCAAGACAAGATTTGAGTTTTTACATAAGCGGTAGATTACCGAAGACGCGTGGGCTCCTAAACAAAGAAAACTTCTCGGAGTAAAACTTCAAAGGAGTTTCATCGTTGAAAATAAGAAAAAACTAACAATTTTCTCATATTGAAAATAATAAAAATTTGTTTTAATTTAATGGAAAATTACCTTGAGAGTTGACAGGGGAAACAAAACTCCATTTATAACCTGAGTAAACCTTTTGGTCAAGGTCGTAAACTCGGGAACGCACGAAGAGCCTTGCGTGAATAGGAAGGTGTCATTGTGACGTCACGTGGGGGATATCGAATTTCTGTCTCACGCCGCTTTTTTTTTACCCCTCTTATTAAACTTTCTATATCTTTCTCGCATTTCAGGGGAAATATTTATAAGATAAACTGTTCGAAAAATAAAATTGTTAATTAGGTCACTTCCTTCTCAGGAAACTCATTTCGACTTCGTTTATAATAAATACATAAAAGTCACCTAATCTTTTTTTTTACAATAACCGAAAATTGGACTACACATCTCTTTTTTACGATTTACTGCAGTATAATTGGATTACTGTTCACTATGCAGCAAGGACCTTCCATTCTCGTTGCTATGCAGTATGCATGAAGCACATGACTTAACGGTCGTTTACATCGATTTTCTGGTGTTGGAACACCCGTTTTATCGGGTGTTTACAATTTTAACACTCTTTCCTACGAGTTTTGAGTCATTTCTCTCGATTTTAAGGTCTAGAAAAACCGGTTGTCAGATTTCTGGACCTTTTTTGCAGTCTTTTGCCCAAGAAAAACCATCTTTTTTACCTTGCCATAATGTTGAAGAATATTCAATATTAGGTTAAAAATGTTCCAAAAAATTGAATAATAAGGAATTTTAATTAAGAAAATAATTCGTAACAAAACTTTACATAATATATTTTCAATTTTTTTTCATCCATAAGAACCTAAAAAATTTACACAATTTGAACATTAATCACATTTTTTCTTCTTCCAAACTTGAAGAGATTACTATAACAAAAATTTTAAAGAAAAAAACAATAAAAATAATTAAAAACTCTAAAAACTAAAATATATTATCTTCCAAAAAAAAAAGGGGGGGGGACTATAAAACACTCCAAAAATATTTTTTTCCATCGATATAGAGCATTAAAGTCATGATTTATGAACTAGGCGTAATTTAGACAATCTGATATTTAATAATCACATTCAGTTTCAACAAATTGGGATTTGATTCTTTTATTCTCAATGATATAACATTTTTATACACTTTCATTTAATAAATTTTTGTACAATTAAAATCACACGTTTGGGCCCGAAGTAGTGGTCAAAATTAACTTAAGAACAAAAAAAAAAGTTAAGTAAATTAGGGACTTTTTGGTCCCTATATTAGAAAAAAAATTTAAATAGACACAGGACACTATTTTGGCAATATTTTATTATTTACATTTTAATATCTATAAGTTTTTGTACTAAAAATTGGCTTGTTTTTGAAAACAAGGGGCTGGAGGGAGTGGAGGGGTCGAAGGATTCTTAGGAGGAGATATCCTTTCAATCCCAGCGTTTCCTTCGTCGTCCGACCCGAATTTCGCTGGAGGATTCGAGACTTCCTCCCATTTCACTTTTTTTGAGCTTTTCGACACCATATTGGCCATTTTAGCAGCCAACAGCTAAAAATGAAATGAATACAAAAACTTTAAAAAAATGCAAAATTACCTGTAAACTTTCTAGAGAATTTTCGCAGTCGGTTGTATCGATGTCGTTCATATTGACGCCGAATTTTTCCAAATCGGCGTACGTCCCGAAAGGCAATTTACCGGTACATTCGAGTTTCATGATGTGCATTTTACTACGGAAATGCTTAGCAAGATGTCCATGAATTCGAAACGCGACTTTACAATCAGTACATTTAAACGGCCTTGGATTGCTGATCGTCGCAGTCCCAAAAGTTGAATTCATATTAACCTAAGAAATAATTTAAAACAAAGAAAAAATACAATTTCTTACTTTATTTAAATGGGCCAAAGATCTTTGGTGTTTTTGTAAATGACCTTTCGTTCTAAACGATACTGCGCATGAGTCACACCGGAAGGGTCGCTCGAAATAATGAATATTTACATGAAGCCTCAATTGACTTGGTTTGTTGAACACTTTATTGCACATAACACACATACTCCGTCCGTCTTCCGTCGTACTAAAAATTGAATTATTTTAAATTTTTAAATAATTATTTTATTTACCTTATATAGCTTAAATTAGGAGTACTTGATGGGGGAAAGAATTCGGCTTTAGGTTGTTTACTTGGGCTTTCAATTAGTTTATCAGGAGGCGACTTGGCTGGTGGAGGAGTTGAAACTCGAATAACTTTTTCAGCTTCTTGGATTGGAGGGGAAATCAATTTGTCACTTTTTTCCTCCTAAAATTGATTTTAGTTAAGTTAAGATTTAAAATGAAAATACCTTTGAGGATTCTGTGTCTGGGAGCGATTTAGAATCGCTCATTTGTTGCTGTTTTATTTTGAGGTCACGGACGGCCCTTTCGGTTAAGTAGGCGTGAAGAAGGAGGCTGTTTTCGGGATATTCGGTTGTCGGAGTCGGAAGGGAGGGAGGAATGTTTTCGATATTCGAACCGACCGGGGTCAACGATACGATCGGGCCGCCGACTGACGTTATCACAGACGGTTTCGCACAGCCGGCTATCGGCTTGTGACTGAGATCCATCGGTCTCACCAATGACGAAGACGACGCCGCAGATGAAACTGAAGAAGGAGAATACGCCGATTCAGACGACGGTACTGCATTCTGTACATCGTTGATCTTAAAATCAGGACAGTCTTTGGTCAAAATGTACAAATCCTTCATCCAAGGTTGAACCCGTTTTTCTCCTTCGTCGTCCTAAAATTTTAAATTACCATCAAATTACTAATAACAGTCTCCTTACTTTTAAAGGTAATTGATACGGATATGAAAGAGGACGGGACGACTGCGGAATAAGGCCTGCACAAACATATTGACGATGCGCCGTCTCCAAAGCTGCTTCAGATAAACTAAGCAACGACCTGGCAGCTTCTCGTTCCTTTTCACAATCTTCTAAAACAAAATTTATCATATTTGCTGAACACTGAAGAAATTTTAGACTTCCTTTTATGGTTTACCATAAAAAAACGCCTAAAATCTGATGGAAAATAAATACCTTCATCAGAATCATCTTCATCATCTTCGTCAGTCTCATCTTCAGATTCGTCATCGCCAAAGTCCTCATCGTCACCCTAAAATGGTGAAGAATAAAAACGAAAATGAACCATCAAAAAGACATACCATGCTATCGATATCATCTTCAGTTGGAATAGGAGAAATATCGAGTTCTTTACACCGTTTATAATGTGTTTTCGATTTCATATGCTTCGTCAAGTTACCCTTAGTTTTAAAACTAAACGCACAATATTTACATGTGTAAGGTCTCAAATCTGTATGAGTCCTTATATGTTTTTTGAGCATTGAAGGCTTTTTACATCTAATACCACATTCTTCGCATACATATCGTCCTCGTCCTAAAACTTATTGTAAAATTTAAAAGGTTTTTTAACAAAAATAATACCTCGTCCTCTAACATAAACGTAGTCTTCATTAGATTCAAAGCCACCTTCACAGACTTTTATTCGTTTAGGATTTGGCTCATTGTCTTCTTTTACCTAATAATAACCATAATAACAAAAATATTGTTAACAAAATTTATTTTTACCGAATCTTTTGATGTTTCAGATTCAGGTTTGTTATCACGTTTTGTAAAATAAGTCGAATGAGTCATCAAATCCTGTCTGTTTCTATTCGAAGTGGAATAAGAGCTGTCTCTATTTCTTGAGTCATAATAAGACATTGCTTTTATCGTATCAAGACCAGGAGGAGTAGGACTTTTATCTTTTATTACCTAAAAAAAAGAAGTAAATAAAGATTTTAAAAACATATAAATACATACCTCCCAATATGAATACATAGAAACTGCGGAATATTGGTCGGGGCTTAACGGGACGTAGATTGGCTGAGGTTGTTTTGTACAAAAGAAAGGTTTCGTTGAAATTTTCATACCGAGATATGTATAGGCATGTCCGTTGAGGAAAAATTGTCCATATGATTTTTTTGGTCGAGGCGTTTCGGGAGAAACTAACGGCATCAAGTTTGGTGTCGTTAAGGACTTTTTGGTCACAAACGTTCCAGGTTTTAACGGAAGCGAGTCGGCCGTAGAAATCTTTTTTCTGCTTCATTCTATAAAATTTAAAAAAATTATATGATGCGTATGTTAATTAAATATTTACGTTTTCATCTCGTTTGTTTTCAACTTCGATTCGTAAAGGCATTAATTTAGGGTCGACTTTTTGAGGTGATGGTTTAACAGTCTTTTCTTGTTTTTTTCGAACTAAAGGAGGTGAAGCGAGTAATGAGTTGGGACCGGGTATTCCTTGGACGTAGGGTATCGGCTTTCCAGCATGATAGATAGTAACGACGCCGTTGTATGGAGGGCTTTTAGTTTTTACTGGAGATGGAGGAAGAGTCATAGAGCTGTATGCTGTTACAGTTGAAGAATGAAATCGTAAAGGTGAAGCCATACCGGGGACATTTAAAGGGGCAACAGGCGGTAACAAAGGAAGCACCATTTTTTCAGGGTGTATTGGCACAGGTGAAACACATTCAGATTGTATCATTGTCCTCCCGACAGAACAGTGAAGACCCGTTTTGGAAATCATCAAAACTTCTTTTTTAGTCGAATGATCTGTATAGTCTTTTCTTCCATCCATCCTGAGAGTTTTCGCCTCACCGGATGGTGTATCTAAAATTTTAACTTCACCACCGAAAAGCTTAACAGATTTACGATCCTCTAAACTTAAACTGAAATCTAATTTGCGTTTTTTATTAAAATCTTTATAACTATCAACAAGAGGAGTTTTTCCCAGTAAAGGGCCAGGGGAAGACTTAGGTTTACAAGAATACAAATGCGTATTTAAGTTTTCTAAAGTTCGGAAGACTACTTTACAATTCGGACATGGGTGGAGGACGACGTCTGTTATTTTCGTGAGATCTGGCTTCTCTCGCGTTTTAAGAAGGATGTCTTTGATAATTGAGCCACCTTTCGATTTTGAGATCAACGTTTCCGAGAGAGACCTTTTCCTTGGTTCTTTCACAGTCAGATTCAGAGGTTGAGTTTCATCCGGTTCTGGCGTTGAAGATTTAAAAGGCGACCGCGAATCTCCATTTCGGAGCGGCGACAAACCACTTTTTTTCGGCCAAATTGGTTCATTGACTATAGCTTGATTATCACTAATAAGTTTGTTTATCCTCATCTGAAGAACTTGAGAACATGGCGAATAATTCGGTCTCACTTCAACCTTTTCCTCCAAATGAAATTTTGGCTTATAAATCTTCTTCACTTCTGACACACCTTCTTCCTCTTCCGAACTTTGGCTGTCCATCTTACGATGCGACCTGGATCTAAACAATACTTTTTAATACGAAAAAAATAAATAAAAATAATCTACCTTCCATTTCGAGGTGATTCTTCATTTGACAGCGGAGCTTGCACCTTTCTGGGCGTGGACGTCTCGTCCAGAGTGGCGACTTTTTTGAACTTTTTGTGCAGATACTTATTCGTATCGCTTTCCCGGACCATATTACACCCGTCCAGCCCGTTCTCAATAGATTTTTTATCTGAGAAAACATATTATAAATAAAAATACAAGTACTTGAGATAAAAAATTTACTGATTCAGAGATAAATTTAAGTCTAAAAAGTGAGGTTGCCGAATTCGTGTAAACACAATTAAAATCATTTTTACACTTCTCTTATCGAATGTGACAACTGGGATCAAAAGATAAATGTGAGTCATCCGTTATTATAAATTTTCAAGAGGTACATATCAGGTTCGGATTCCCCACTACAAGAAGGCGCCCAGCTAAGCCAAACGGCGCCTAGAAGAAAGGATCAATTTGTGACAAGGAAATCAACGAGAATAATTAATTTTGCATGATTGACATTTTTTCGTTGTTATACAATGGCATTTTAATACTAAATTGCTGAGCTTTTCAGATAGACTTTTTTTTCTTTCAAAATTTGCTTCCAATACGTACAAGACGACGATCGGGGCTTTCGCCATATTGCCATAGCGCCCATTAGCTCTTGAGATTAAAAAATCCTGAACAGCCCGGGTATTGAACCCCGGACGCCGCGTTTCCAACCCTACAGCCACTCCGGGTTTTACGTCTAGAATTGCTATCAGTCAAAACAAAAATTTCATCAAACTCACAAGATTAGCTTTTCCATAAAATGCACTTGAACATTTATATAATTTCTAATAAAATTGAATCAGATTTCTTGGTAATTTTATTCGATTCCAAGGTGACGAAGATAGGTTTTTATCTTATCATAAATGCTCAATAGTCAAGATTACCCTTTTTTTTAGAGTCATTTTAAACAGAGTCCAATGCCAAACCGCAAAAAAGAGCTTTTTTTTAGTAAAAAAACAAAAAGGTTTTGTTCTTCCATTTATCAACTGCTATGGGTTAATACCTTAATTTGGCAAACTGACAGTTTTTTTTTTCAACCAATATGTTCCCCTTGAAGAGGCAATTTTTTATTGACGGTTTTAAAAAAAAATAAATAAATCTTTTGGTTTTAGCAAGATATAAAAGTTGAAGAGGGGGTTCTAAAAATGACAACAAATCTCTAGTCTAATAAAAGATGTTTAAGCCATTCACTTAAGAAAATATAATAAAGACGAAGAGGGGGCACAAAATCAAGCTAAAACTACCATAAATCACTAAGAAAAGGCTCAAATTGAAGATGTTTATGCCATTAACTTAAGAAAATCCAACTAAATTACCATAAATCACTAGGAAAAGGCTTAAATTGAAGATGTTTATGCCATAAACTTAAGAAAATCCAACTAAAAACGAAGATAGGCGCAAAATCAAGCTGAAACTACCATAAATCACTAAGAAAAGGCTCAAATTGAAGATGTTTATGCCATTAACTTAAGAAAATCCAACTAAATACCATAAATCACTAGGAAAAGGCTTAAATTGAAGATGTTTATGCCATAAACTTAAGAAAATCCAACTAAAAACGAGAGTCGCAAAATCAAGCTAAAACTACCATAAATCACTAAGAAAAGGCTCAAATTGAAGATGTTTATGCCATAAACTTAAGAAAATCCAACTAAAAAGGCCTTTGTTAACTTCCTAGGGGGCAATAATCAAGCTAAAACTACCATAAATCACAAGAAAAGGCTCAAATTGAAGATGTTATGCCAACTTAAGAAAATCCAACTAAATTACCATCATTTATCTCTCTTTCTCTATCCATTACTCCTCCCTGTACCTTGAATACGTATATGTACTCTGTATTATAATAATTAAATAATTCATATTATATCTAATATATATTAAACTATATTATTTAACTATAATAATTTATAAATATTTAGAAATGTCACACCTATTATGTATGTAATGCCAACGAACCTAATAATGGCCTTATGGCTAGAGGTTCTAGTTTTGAAAAATAAATTATTATTATATTATATTATAAATCACTAGGAAAAGGCTTAAATTGAAGATGTTTATGCCATAAACTTAAGAAAATCCAACTAAAAACGAAGAGAGGCGCAAAATCAAGCTAAAACTACCATAAATCACTAAGAAAAGGCTCAAATTGAAGATGTTTAGCCATAAACTTAAGAAAATCCAACTAAAAACGAAGAGGGGCGCAAAATACAGCTAAAACTACCATAAATCACGAAGAAAAGGCTCAAATTGAAGATGTTTATGCCATTAACTTAATAAAATCCAACTAAACTACCATAAATCATAGGAAAAGGCTTAAATTGAAGATGTTTATGCCATAAACTTAAGAAAATCCAACTAAAAACGAAGAGAGGCGCAAAATCAAGCTAAAACTACCATAAATCACTAAGAAAAGGCTCAAATTGAAGATGTTTAGCCATTAATTAAGAAAATCCAACTAAAAACGAAGAGGGCGCAAAATCAAGCTAAAACTACCATAAATAAGGAAATGCCAAAATTGAAGATGCCATTAAATTTTGTCAAAGAAAATCTAGAAGGCGGTTTGGGAAAAAAAATTACATGTAAACATCACAATTTGGGCAGAAAATTTTAACAAGTGAAGCTTTTAATGCATAGATTTTAGGTCTAAAAAAATAGGGGTGGTTCTTCTGGAGGGTGGAGGTTCCTCAAGAAGGTGGTCCTCCGTGGTCGTTCTAAGATAATGCGAAAAAAAAAGTATTTACCATTTTTCTCGATTGTAGACGTGTTGATATTGGTTCCAGGCTGTGCCACCGATTTGAGACCTGAAACATCGAAGCGTTTGTTCAAAGGTGGCATTTTGTCGTCATGTCATCGACCTTGGAAAGAGTTAAATGGGTTGGCTAAATGGTGAAAGAGATAGGCGCACGAGTTCGGAAGAAAAGGGGGGGAGTTCAAATGGTGAATCACAACTGGTTACTAAAACGAAACTGAATTCCGAAAAGGGAGGGTACCTTTCTCGGGTATAGCCCCACTCTCTAGTTACTTTCGTGTTTACCGGAGGGTTTCCTCATTCAAACTCTTTACAATTCCCCACTACTTGATTTTTTTCAAAAAGAATTTCTTAGTCCCCTTTTTATTACCTCTTTTTTTCTTCTTCTCCCTTTAAAAAACATCCCCACTACCTGTAACGTCCCCTCGAATGACGCACTCAAAATCGTTTAATCACGTACATAAAAAATAAGGACTAACGTAGTGTTTTTAACAAAACCTGACTAATTATCCGCAAAAAAATTTAATGCCCTTCATCCCTGAAAGCTAATAGACCAGGCAGCCCAGGTTTTAAAATATTGTAAACAAAATATTTGTTGTAGGGATTGTTGCAAAGGCCTCGACAAAAGTCAGAAGCTCTCAAAGGTCGCCGAAGCTCTGGGGAGACGAATAATCAGAGATTCTTGGGGGGGGGGGGGATTAAAAGGCTCACAATCTCTACGACTCGTGCACAAAAGAACGACAAACGGTTCGTGGATCGTCAAAGTTGAGTAAAAGACCTTGATCTCTAACCCACGGAGATTCTTCAGACACCCGAAAAACAGACAAATTATCATTTTAGAAAAATATTATAGAATTCTTTCAATTATGCAAGTTTTATCGATGGGCTTTCCCCATAAATTAACGCCTTTATGACTCAGGTGGTGGAGTATGTCCGTCCTATATAGAAGCCGATTCTAGGAAATAATTAGAATAGCCGGATTGACGACTCATTCTTTTTCCATCCTTATCTTACATTTCCTTCCACAAACTACCATTCACGGCTTTTTTATCTCTTTGAAATAAAAATAATCGTAATTTTAAATTGTAAAAAATCGAGTTAAGCGCGAAAAGATCAACTGGGTGCGGGTGCCAAACTAGTTGAAAAACAGCTTTCGCGATTACGTACAGTTTCTTTTTTCTTTCCATGAGTTGAGATTTAATTAAAAAGTTGTCAAATATCATTATTTTTAGACATTTTCTCATATTTGTCTACAGCTCAACATTTTTTTTTCATCTTGGAAAAAATTCAAAAATGTGACTCTCATTAAATTATGTAATTTTCGGATAATTTTATACTTTTTGGCATCGCTTTGTGAAAATGTCACAAAAAAACCTTTGTCTGCGAAGATTGAAAAACAAGAAAATTCGTTTAAAAATTATCGGAGAGAATTTCCAGACTTTTTAAAAGTCAACGTTCTTTTGAAAACTCTTTATACCTGAGGAGGAGACTTAACGGCGCCAGGCAGACTTAAAAGAAAAATGTCACAATTTTTAGCACCCAGAAGAAAAAATCGATTTTTTTAACCTAAAATAATATTTAAGAACATAAAATATTCCGATATGAACAGGATTCTTGTGTAGCAGGTGTCTATGATGTCCAACAGGTGTTTTTGTCGCTTCACATTTTAACAGGGGAAAAAATTACTCGGTAAATCTGTGGAAAATCTAGTTTTGACAGTAAACATCTTGTCAGACATCTTGATATCAAAACACTCAGAATATTACATAACTTTCAATGTTTGACAGCCTGGACAAGATTTGATGAGTATTTAGTTGTAAATTTTGGGAGTTAGCCCAGTTGGCTCGTTATATTCAAGGGCAGTTTATTTTCAACATCCACGAAAAGAAAAATGTTAAAATCTTTCACATTCTACACCCAGGTCAGGGAAAAATAATTGAGTATACATTTTTTAACTTTCCTCAGGGAATAAATTCAGTATTCAACAAGGATATTTGGAAAGAATTTCAAAAAGGTTATACAAACATAACCTTAACTTGGGGACACGTCGGTTCCTTATAAATTAACAATGAAAACGCAGAACTCAGCTAAAACGAAGATTTTAAAGTGAGCAGATGAGACTTAAATATTTTATCCGCGTCTCACAACAAAAAATTGCGCATGTAAACAGAGCTCATTAAATTTTTAGTATATTAGCATACCAGTGGCAGTATTTTGTAATTAAAACTCGTTGTTTAACAGAAGTGAAATGTCCTCGACACGGATCTCGACGAACTCCCCGACACGCGTCTCGGTTCTTTCGGTTCAAATCGTTTCATCACAATTATTAACGAGCTTTAAAAAGGGGGAGACCTCGGACAATGCGTTCGTTATTTTACCCAATCGACTTCCTATTTAAAAGTAGAACGGACGCAATTACAAATATATGGGAGAGAAGAAAAAAAAGTGGCGATGGACGTAATTTGCTAGTCAAGTACGGAAGGGCCCTAATAAAAGGAAGGATAAAATAAGGAAATTATAACAATAGAGAAAGAGAAAAAAGAGGAACCGAACAGACCGGTTGCTCTCTCGACTGGTTTTCTTTTCAAAGCCCGTTCTCTTGGATAGCAACTCTAAGGGTCTTCCCTCGCCTTCGGTCAAAGATTCAACCCCTCTTCACAAGGACGTTCAAGGACATTCAGAAAAACATTACTAATTATCCCCTTAAGGGAAGAAAAACAAACGAGACACTGGCGACAGCCAGACTCCGACGGGTGTGGTCATAAAGTCGTTTATGCTCAAGGTCAACGCGCCATTCGCCAAAGGTCCTAACAATATCAATCATTTTCTTTTACAAAAATCGAGTTTGTTTACAAGTGGTTAACTTTCGCAAACTTGGTCAATGTCACTTGGTTAAGATTCAGGCAGATTTTTTGTGTCTAGGTGATAAAACGTCTTTAAAGAACTTTTTTTCTGAATATATCACACTTCAAGGGTGCTGAATTGACCTACAGAATACCATTTTTTGAATTCTAAAAAGGCTATGCTCCCATAAGTTCTGTTTTGAAGGTTTAGCAAAAAGAAGGCAGTAAGGAAGTGGAAAGTGCTGTTTCGCAGTGTGCTGTTGGTAATTGGCATACAACAAATCATATGCCTGAGTGGCTAAATCGATAATTGGACGCCTTCATAAATCGTGAAAAAATTCTTAAGATTTCACACTTTGAGGGCCATAACTTAACGGTGGCCTCGATTCCTCACAAAAAGGAGAAGGGGCAATAAAAATATTTCTGCAGCTACGCACACGATGAAACAAACGCTTTTTAATAGGCATGCACAATGGTCACTGAGCAGGAAATTTGAGCGTTGAAATTAAATTGAAACGTGTTGAATGGCGGTGGAGAAGCGGGGAGAGACCGTCTGCTCGTGTGGATTGCGGCCGGGGGGAAGAGAACGAAGGAGGGCGAAAAAGAGAGGAGAGGACAAACATTCTCCATCTCGGTCAGTCTTTCTGGCGCCTATCATTCCCCCCTCTTCGACGACTCCTCGTCTCCTCCGAAAACCTGGTCTATTCCCTACGTTCCTTTACGATTTACCTAGCGAATTCTATTTTTCGACCTCAAAAATCTAAGTTTTTTTTCTTCTAACCTCAAGTTGTTTTTAAAACTAGCATAGCAATGACGACGCAAAATGCGTAGGAGTTGAAATAGAGAAAGGGATTATTTTCTTGTGATGTAACACGAATCCCTGAGTCAACCAACACCTGCCTTTTATTTCGACCTAGAGTGGTTTTCTACGTCCAAGCAAATTGTCAACATTTCTCACTGCAGAATTCCTGCCCACCCAAATAAAAGTTATCATATAAACGCAGGGTGCAGTCATGTGGGATTAAAACGAAGGTTAGACATAAAAACAATGAAGAAAACTTCAAATTCAAAGATGAGATCATCAACTTTTTTATATTTATGGCTTTATTGTGGCATTTCCAAGTAGAAGTTTTTTTCCCCAAGATGAATAGGATCTGAAGAATTAAAAATTTTGTCAAAAAAATTTCAAACGGAGGGCTGTTCAATTGGTCCGATGTAGAGAAAAAAAAATTAAGCCTACTCAATTTGCGGACATACGACGGAATGATAGATGAACCGTTTTAAGACCGTTAGGGTTCAGAATGAGCTCGGTTTAAAGAGAAAGGAATTTTTTTTCCTTCACTTAATCCCATATAGTGGGAGTAGCGATTGTTCGTCTGACGTCCTTGCCGAATCGTATACGTCTAAGCTTCGCTCTTTTGATTATTCTTTCCGTCAACGTTTACGTAATTACCATGGAGAAAGCTAGCACTGTAGAATAATATTTTTAAAGACGTTTTTCGACAATTGCAATGTTTTAACATCAAGGTCAAATTTTTATAAATAGCTTTTATACGTTAATTAGAGAAAATTTGTTGATGCGAATCTGAGCCACCCTCAACGAGCAATAAGCCAATTAACCTAACGACACTCGTTCTATAATTTGTCGCAGTAAAAGCAGAACATCCGACAGAATTCGTAAAATCAACATTTGTTTATAAATGTAGGTTGAATTGATAAGCAGAGAGTTTAATTAAGGAAGCCAAAAATGAAGTTCAAAAGAGGTTTGCTGGCAAAAACCAAGTTTTTGGACGAGAGAAAAAAGCTAAAAACACCAAAAAAGCCATTGCGAATGCGAAAAACGTTACACGAAATTATTTATCTAGGGAAAAAAAATCTATAACTAGAGCTGGCAAATGAACTACAGCGATATTGACAACTGGACATGACTAGTACCTGATGAAACAAATTATTCGTGATAGCCCCAAGGGCCCTTTCGGAAAACCGTGTTTCCAAGTGAACTTCATAAATGATGACTAATGACAAAACTCCTCAAATGATGACATTAGTTTTTACTTACTAATTAACTAATTATCAAGCGCTCCTTACCTGAAAATAAAAATAAAAAAGATTAATTTTAGAAAACAAAACTTAGGAATGTGATTTTATTTCTGAAAATGAAATCCAAAAGAATAAATTTATTTTATTATGTTTGGCGTCAGACCAGAAAAGATGCAAGTCAGAAATTCTTTTACATCTTTCTATTTAGAACCTAGGAGGGGTTGCCCTAGCGAAAAAAAAAATCATTCTAGCCTAAAATACAACTTTTCTAAATCTTACAAATCACACGTCCGTTTTTACAAGCTATCATGCGACAAACGTTTAAATTTTTTAAGTCTTTATTTCCATAACAATGGATTATTTTGCGATTTTTGAGAAAATGAGAAAAAAAAATAAAAGGAGCGCATCCACGTTTTTTCCTGGAAGTTGTTAAGGAAGAGTCAGTTTCAGCTGATTCGAAAACACGTAAATGAGAAACTAATCAGGTTCCGAGAAGGCAAGAGGGACAATTAAAAATAACAATGGCTTCGAGTGCATTTATAGTTTCTTGGCGCTATACGATCGCTTTTTTTTGCGTTTTCCTTAAAAAGAGCCGTCTTCCTTCTTTCATTTCTCCAGCAATCCTGCAACGTCTTCATTTAAAAGAAAACTCCACAAAAGAAACAAATTTGGAAGTTTGAAAGCGTACCTTAAGTATTTTACTTCGACTTTTCTGCATAAAGAGAGACAAAAAAAAACAGCGTTTTATTAAACCATTGTTGTTTTCCTTCCCTTATCTAAATTTTCATGAGATAAAATCTCGTAAATATGCAATTAAAATGCGGCCGAAGTAACTCGAAAAATTATAAAAAGAAAGAAAAAACACTTTTATATTTTCTAAGAACGTAAGGGCTGAATTGGCAATTTTCATCATTCATGATATAAAATCGTAGCTCTATTGTTTTAAAAATATTCTTCGAAAGGGACAATTTCAATGGATGAAATTTCAGTGATAAGTTGAACGGCCTATGTCATATCCATTGTGCCTCAAAATGGGTTCCGAGAAAAATATTACGCACCGGGAGTTATTACACGCTCGACATCTTGTAAACGATACTTAAAAGCCAAAAGGTTTCCTAGTTTCCAGTTGGACAAAAATGATTTACAAGATTTGATCCTAAAATCAGAAGGATGGAAAATTTTTGAAAAATAAGGGGAAAACGGAAGAATATTTGGGGCCATCTTGACAGCCAGAAAATTAAAGAAAGTGGCGTCGATACTGGTTCCAAATTCTGTTCATCCTATCTTTTTAAATTTCTCAAAAGAAAGTAATGTTATACCCTCGACAGGCGATTTTTGGAAATGGGTCTTCAGGATCCTTAAGGATCAAAATGACCCCTGGTCTTTATTGACCCTGAGGTAACATCCCCAATGGGAATGTGCAATTTTCATAGTATTTTCACCAAATCTTCCTTTAGCAATTGTATATTTCTTGCCTACTGGATTTCCCAAAATGAAACCAATAACCTTATTTCTAACCTTGAAAAATCAAGTTTTTCCTGATTTTGGGCAAAAATCCCATTGTTTCTACCTTGATGAGAAAAAAACTTAAAATTTTTTTGAAAAAAAAATTCACCCTCCGTTACACTTGGGGCTACGTTATACTTCCCCCTCCATCATACTTCCCCTCCTTTATACTCCCCCCTATATTTTTACTTCTCTTTAAGGAAGTTTTCGTAGGAAGCTCTTCGAACTAGTACTTTAGTAAGAAGCCAGCTAAGATAGAAAGTTTGTGAGGGGAAACAGAAAAATTTTGGCCAACAAAAGACCTTTCTGGCAAAGATTTGGACCAAACTTCTGGCCAAGAATGTTCTTAAAAACCCCCACGCCCCCCAGGGGTCTCTAAGACCCATTTTAAAAAGTCCATAATCTTCCACACAATAGGGAGAGAAATTGTTTTTAACTTTCCAACACCTTTTATTTAATGAATACACAATTTTTCAATGCGTCACTATTTACATTTTGAAGATAAGGCGTCAGATTGTCCTGGCGTAGAGCCCACCCCGAAATCAAAACGGTCGAATGCCCTTTTCACCACCCCCTTTCTTTTAAACCTCAAAAAAATTAAGAACAATTTATAAAATCACAGGGCAAATACAAAAAAATCATGGCAGACTTACATTTTTAAATGACGTAAAGTTTGGGGTTTTTTTTTCTGGTTTTTATGAAGGAGAGGCTTTTGAAGTTATGACGTTATATGAGTCAGAAGTCAAGTTCAACGCCGACGTGAAGTTTTTTTTCTCAAGGTTTTGAATTCTTCGGGACTCCCCCCATCACCGTCAGTGGCAAATTACTAAAGATAGGCTAATACAGAATAGTAAAATAAAAATACTTTTAGGTAGAAGAAAAAAAGTATAAAGTGAATAAATTATGATTCGGACAATCGATATTTGGGAGTAAAATAACTTCTGGGTTACTTTCTTTAACTCAAGAATAATAAATACACGACCTTTTAGGGGTCACAACTTTTTTAAACCCATTTTATCTCAAGTTGGAACACTTTATGGAAGAAAAATTTCAAACATCAATTTTACAACCCAAGAATACAAAGCAAAATTTTTTTCTGTTACTCAGCCAATTTTATTTAAGGCTCAATAAAAAGAAAATTGCCAGCATAAGAAAAAGATGTTTGACAATGAAATTTAAAATGAAGAAAAAAAAGAAATTCTCGTCAGTACCTTCAAGTTGACAAGATTTAAAGCTAAGTTTATAACCCTTTTTGGGCAATCGCCAAATATTCGACGACGTGCATCACCCAGAATCTGTTTATTTGTTTTCTTTTTCCGCAACGAATTTCACACGAAGAAACCCCATGATTCATAGAAGATAACGTTTATCAAAATCGACGTAACGTGAAAACTGTGGTAAATTATTTAAATCCGGTTATTTCTAGATAGCAAACAACGAAGCAAATGCACCGTTGCACTTGTAAGGTATGACGTGGGAAGGACGTCAAACTAAATATCAGCCAAATAAAAAAGGTCGAGGAGTATTTTAAATTACAGTTCGATAAAAAATAAATAAAATCTTTGGAAATCAAAAGTTGACAGGATTTATTTTTAGAACGTTTGAAGTCCCGAATTTTCACGCAGATCAAAAGCGAAACAGCCACACCTGATCTTCAATGGAAGTTTCAAAGATCTAATTATAGACAAAAAAAGAGGGGAAGGTATTCTATATCCAAATATACTCTCGGATTCTAACAGCAAAATACCAAGCTATAAAACCATTTCTGAAAACATTGAAAAGCAATGAATTACTGACCTAATAGGTTCTTTCAAAATCGCAGTTCAATGATAATTTGTTAAACAGAAATAAGTCGATTAATCAATGTTAAAAATAAAAATACATTGAAGATAGCTTATCGATAATTTTTTTTGTGGGTCTGTAACATTTGGTTCATCTATTTATTTCTTCCTAGTGGAGAGAGAAAAAAAACAAGATTCGCCAAAACCGAAAAAAGCGATTCTGAAGTTTTAATTTCTGAATGTAAACATCGCGGAGACATAATAATTGACCGGTAAAAAATAATACATAATTTAATAAGCGTTTCATGTCATTTCCTGTGTGGTTCAAGGTTGGAGTGTGAGATGGAAAATACGTCTGGGATTTTCATTTTTCCCCCCTCAAAAATGCACAAAAAAGATTCCTTTCACTCGGGTGGGAGCCGAAGAAATTCAGATTGTGGAACATCCCACTCGAAGAGGATACAAAAATTACGACGAATAGAACCGGATCCGCACACGTGTCGAAAAAGAAAAAAAAATAAGTCGCGCGCGGCCAAATATTTAGTAGCTTTCTAAAAATAGCGTCAAAATAGGTTCAGAATTTTGTCAAAATTTGTAAAAACGTTTTTTTGCGTTTCATAATAGGCTCAAAAATGTGTCCAAACTAAACTTTACGGCAAAGCTTTTACTCCTACAAAAAAAAAGTTAAACGTAAACCCTCCCTATTTTTGGACAAAGAATCTACTCCATTTGGTAGATTTTGATTTAGGTGTACAGGGTGGCGCAGAGAGGTGCTAACTACGTTATTTTAAATGGGAACCTATGTTTTTATGCTTTTAATCGATTCTACGCTCAATTTTAAGCAACTTTACTTAGGTCATTTTTTCGATAGGTGCATTTTTTTGTATGAATTTTGTCTATCTAGTTAGATAGACCACTCTGTATAACTTCTATGATTTCGTCCTACAAAAAAGTTAAAATGTAAACCCCCCTTGTTTTTTGATGAAGAATAGACTGCAATTAACGAGTTTTGATTTTGTTGTACAGGGTGTCCCACAGGGACACCAACTTCGTTATTTTAAACGAGTACCACTATTTTATATTTTAGATTCGTAATCTACGCGAAATTCTAAGTTGATTTGACTATTCATATGAGGAATATGCTGACTTTTTCCTCAGCAGTTTTTTCCGGATTCTCAAACCCAAAATCAAGGTAGAAAAAATGCGAGTCTCCACCCAGCCAGGGCCTCGAAATGGGGGGTGAACATCCCAAATTTCTCTACAAAAAAAATTCTATAGGGAGTATATTTGGTGTTGTACGTGGAGAATTAAACCAAATTTTGGACAGATCGCAATTTGGCGAATTTCAAAAAACTTGGGTGAAAACTGCGGGCGTGAAATTCTGTATAAAACAGGACGGCTGGGCGGCACCACAAACAGTAAAGATCTGTAAGACCCTCTCCCAAAAACATGGAGATCCAATTACTTCCGGAAAACTAATTTACCGTTCAGATCTGAACAAAAGTACTGATAAATCTTCATTGAAAAAGAGGGTGTATCTGTCGGTTTTTATCAATTGTCCAATTACTGTCAGAAAACGGATGGTTTTTATCCCTTTAAACGTTTTTCGGTCGATTTCCAACAGGACGTAAGGGATTTAAGTTGACCAGAAAACAAAATGCGATTCTTTCACTTACGCTTTCTAACGACGGACCTAAAATTTAGAAAGGTAAGAGAAGTGTTGGAAGTTTCATTTGAAATTTAAATCCTTAATTGAAATTTTAAATTAAAAGAGTGAGAATCGAAAATGAAGAAGTCAAAAATCAAGAAAATGAGGGTGTGCGTGGTAAAAGTCGTTTTCCATTATTTATCCACCTGTTGCAAGTTTCCTGTGCCTAAACGAGTAGGGATGGGGGCAATTTGAGCCCGAACATGCCATTGTTTACTATGAGGATTATCGAAAGAGAGAGAGAAGAGTTTATTATAATGGGAGTTCGAAGGACGTGATGACGTCAATTTTTGAAATGAGTCAGGTATTTAAAAGAGAGAAGATATGAGGATGAAAAAGGGTGAGAGAATTAAAAGATAAAATGTCGACCGATGTTTGTAGTAAAGGCTTTATCTGGTAGTGCCACCCCCCTCCTTTGCACATTCCAGGAGACTGGCTCGCCTACAAGTCACGTCAAAATCACACTCGAAAGTCGTAAAATTTAATAGTTCTGATGTAAATAAAGAAACTTACTTTTATTTTGAGGATTGACTTGAGACTTTTTCCGCGGCATATTCCCTTCGAAGGGGGAAAGTAGCACCTGGAAGATGGTGTGAGAAGATGAGAAAAAAAACACCGGGTCACATATCCTTAATTAGATTGAAGGGAGTTGAATTTATATTATCCACCTCCGTCGTGGATGGAAAGGGGGGACGGGGGAGGACTCCGAGGGGTGGTCACACTCCGCTCTATTTTGATGGCACGAGCAGGACTGGGGGTTCCGGGGGATACCTCGCGTACACTTGTTCCCTCCGCTTTTTCCCCCCTTTCTCACTGACGTCAGCGACAGTCCTCCCACCCAGAAGAAACAGGAGTGGGAAGAAGGAACGGTCATCTACGCCGACGATCCAAACGGGAAAACCCCAAACCCAAATATCGCGCCGGTTGTCAAGGTAACAACCCGTTCCTCCCTCTCACCGTTCCCTAAACACTGTCAATACTCCCGAGGACCCAAAGGCCAAATCCCTGATAATGCATCCACCCTTCTCCACCTTTCTCACCCCCTTATTTTATTCTAATTTTTCATTCATCACTATATCTTCTCTATAAACACCCTCAATTCCCCTTCCTATTCAACAATAAACTTAAACTATTTCATACCTTTTTTTTTTATCAATTGAAAGCACAACTGTAAAAATTTAAAAATTCTATTAGCATTTTTTTTTCATTTGTTTTTAGAATGTTTGCTCTTTTTTTTTGCGCTGAAAGTTTTCATTCTCGGGGTAATCAAGCACGACCTAGGTCAATGATAAAGTTCGTGACCCTTTCAGCCCCTCTCTTCTACTTTTTTCTACTTTTTCCTACGTTCAATATTTTTTAAATGGATTTCCACTCTACCTAAAAAATTGATTTCTGAAGATGTCGGGTTATCATCTTTTCTGTATCTTGCTAATGTAGTTTACCAAGCATTTTTCAGAGCAGTTTTTCTTCCCTAATATCGAAAAAAATTTTAGTATCAAGGTTGAAAAAATGAAAGTCTTCGCCGAGCCAGGCCACAAGGAACTTGCCAGGACACCCCAAATTTCTCCCTACTTTATCAAAATCATTTTATTCAGTAGGTAGAAAAAATGAAAGTCATTGCCACATGGAATGGGCTACTACATTCCTACTACATTTCAGTTACAATTTCAAGGTAAAAAATCGTGAGTTTTTGCCCAGCCAGACCACAAGGAACGGGCGAGAACACCCAAAATTTCTGCCTACTATTTCAGTTACTATTTTGAAGATTTACGCTTTTCAAGATTTTCTCCCCCCCCCCCCCCCCCATTAATAAATTTGATTAAAAATAAGGAGTATAGTGAAAATTCGAGCAGTTTTTCATCCCTAATATCAAAAACATTTTATTCAGTAGGTAGAAAAAATGATAGTCTTTGCCCAGCCAGACCACAAGGAACGGCGAGAACACAAGGAACTAGGCAGTACACCCCAAATTTCTACCTACCTTATTTTTCAAGATTCCCCCCCCCCCCTAAACTTTAATAATTTAAGGAGCATTTGGTGAAAAATCGAGCAGTTTTTCACCCTAATATCAAAAACATTTTATTCAGTAGGTAGAAAAAATTATAGTCTTTGCCCAGCCAGGCCACAAGGAACTAGGCAGTACACCCCAAATTTCTACCTACCTTATTTTCAAGATTCCCCCCCCCCCTAAACTTATATAATTTAAGGAGCATTTGGTGAAAAATCGAGCAGTTTTTCATCCCTAATATCAAAAACATTTTATTCAACAGGTACAAAAAATGATAGTCTTCGCCCAGCCAGGCCACACTGAACGAGCCAGGACACCCCAAATTTCTTCCTACTTTGTTTTTCCAGATTTTTCCCCCAATCAATTTTTTTTAAATATAAGGAGTATTTGGTGAAAATTCGGTAAAGATCAACCAATAGTTTGGCTGTAGCGGGTGAAGCAAAACTTTAGACAGACACATCTCTGCCAATTTTGCAAATTAAAAAAAAAAGCGCTCTGCAATTTTAAGATTACTACCTAAGGAGTATTTTGTTATAATTTGGTTAAAATCGGATGAAAATTGTGGTCGTGAACTTAAAATTTTAATGAATCCCCTAGACATTTTTTATTTTGGCCCTATTTAAAAAATTACCTAACTTCTATTCATCATGTGGCAAATGTATTTTTTACTAAATTTTTATTTGACATTTTGTTAATTGTCGAAATTCTTATTATAAATTGAAAGCTTTTTAGTTGAAAATAAATTTTTTGTTGTAAGAGTTTTTCGGAATGAATTAGCAATTCTAGATGACAAGAGGTAAAATTAATTCATGTATTTGTTTTATTGATTTATTTTATTTCAGAAAATAAAATGTATCAAAATAAAGTTGGCTCGAATACTCTTCCAATACGTCAAATTGAGTTTTATAATTCTAAAGTTGGTAGAAATGTGAAGGCGAAAGTCGATTCATGGAGAATCAAACCGCCGATTTCGGACGATTGGAAAATCACTTCTCCTTCTTTCAGGCAAGAACAGAAACAAAAAAAGCCTCAAAGTCCTGTCGAGAACTTTGAGCTAAGCCCCTTCAAAACGGCGAAGATGCTTGAAGAAATTAATCTTTTAATGACAATCCGACAAGTCGACAAAAACTTAAAAAACTCAACGACTTATTTAAAATCCGTTCAGAGAGCTTTGAACAGAAATTTTAAAAAATCCGAAAGCCTAAAAAATATCAAAAGGAAATCCTCTGATCTTGAAATACTTAAGGATTATAATCAAAAAAGTATTGAATATACAGATTTTAAGCCCAAATATGAAATGATACCTGAAAAAGAGGAAAAATTAAAATGAAAACGCAAGATTTAAGCCAAAACTTGAGCTGAAGCCTGAAAAAGAAGAAAAATTAAAAGTATATAAACTTGATATCCCTGAAAAAAGAAGAAAACTCAAAAGTAAAAACTTTAATTTTTTGGAATGAGCAATTTTCAAACAGACCAATGACGGTTTGTAACGAAGGGAGAATTCAGAAAAACCAGAATTGCCAACTTTAAAACCAACTTTCAGCTGCGTAGAAGAAGAACACACTTTAAAACCCTCAGAATTCAAAAACAAAAAGACAAACATAGTCAACGCTATAAAAATGAGTTCGAATATCAGAAAAACATCATCTCACTCCAATCTTGCTTCAAAATCTGAACTAAAACCAATTTTGAAATCATTGAAAACGCAATCTCATCAATTAAAATTCAAAAAGAAAGAAAATGATATAAATAATTTAGTGTCCAATTTCATCCAATATGAAGGCTTAAACTGGAATTTTGTTTTACAACCGGGAATATTTCGCCCAATTCCGAATTTAGAAATAGTCGCAGAACCTTATAAAGACTTAAATTTTGAACAGTACTTCTCATTGAGGGATTACAGATTATCGAATGAAAAAAATGAATGCAAAACTTTATTCAAAATAAGAGAAAACTTACAAATGGCGAAAATCAATGTTGTTGAGTATTTTAAAAAAATGATTCATCGCTTCCTGAATGACATGAAGATTAATGTTTTCGCTTTGATTATCACTTTGGCTGCTTCATTTTTATATTTTTTGACTTTTTGACTTATTTTACGCTTGAGAGGATGTTTTGATTTTTTCGGTTTCGTTTTCTTGAAGCATAATGAAGATTTTTCGTGGGATCCTCGCAGTTCTTTTGCATCATATCGAACATGTAGTCTAAGCTGATGTCATATCTGAAAAACGTGTTGGTTTATTTGGAAATATAATATTTGAATCTACTTTGGCAGTTTGTCTCTTAAAAAGCTGATGACGCCTGGCGGTAATGTGGTGTTACGGCTAAGCATTAGGCTTGTTAGATATCGTGGGCTTTTCGGTTTTTCGGCACAGTGGAGTAGAAGTGCCCATTCTTTTCCATCGCAATCCAAAATGTAGGTGTTATAAATTCCCTCATCTGTGCAATTATTTATTTAAACTTCTCAAAGGCTATGGCAGGATAAGGGAGGCACTTCGATTGGGCCGAAAAAATTCCATAATATGCCTCTCTATTGAATAAGAGAAATTCTGGAATTTTTTTTTGACCAAAATGTACCCATCATCCCTATACCTAAGCATAAGCAATATACATACAAGTATCTTCAGCATGAACCCAATGAGCTGGTTGTGCTGTATCAGGTATTGTCCACGTTATATTCCCGTCTAGTATATCTCTGTCAGGATCGTCAGCGAAACTATAATTAAAATTCATATCCAACTCCATAGTATCCGACGGCATAGAAAAAACCGCCCGCATACATTTATAGATGACATCTTCTTCAGAAGTGGCATAATATTGTACTACATACCATGATCCTAAAATCTAAATTAACTAATTAGCACTTGCACACTATCCAAAAAAGAAATATTCCACTTCACAAATTGTCTTGAAGATGCAACATGCGCTAACTCGCATTTTGGGCAAAATGAGATTTTTATTGAATTCGAAGCGAAATCTACTGTGCCGTGGGTTAGTTAACAGTTTTGTAAAAAAAATTCACCAGAAAGCAGTTCAACTGCCAAAAATACTGAAGAGTAGCCAAAAGGCTGATAGTACATGTTGCATCTTCAACGACGAAATAGCAGTCTCTAAAATGGATGATTTTCTGCTGTAGGGTTCAACCAACTTACTGAACTAATATCAAAATTTCTGGCTCCTTTAACCTCGGGGCATTTTGTTTTGTCCTCTTTTTTCAAATAGGCTTCCACAGTAAATAAAACAAAAAGTAAGAGAATTGTCTTTGACATATTGAAGAATGAATGAGAACTGGATTTATCAGTAGGAAAAGGAAGCTAGTTATCTATTTTGGAACTTGATTGTAAATAAAATTAATTTAATACGTATATTTGAGGAGTTTAAATTATTGTTGACAGAGCTTATGGAATACATGATAAGCATGAGGTAAAAATATGGCTATGAAAGAAAAATCAATCTAAATTCATTTCATCATCGTCATCTTTTTTGGGTTCTTTCTTTTCTTTTTCAGCCGATTCTTGACATGAGATAGTCGCCGCTTGAAGGGCACGGACGAAATCTTCCATGTTGCCTTGGTTGGCAGCGCTGACAGCATCGGCAGGGACTCCGAATTGAGAAACGACCGGACCGAGTTGGCCAGACTGAAGAGCTGTACTGAACATGGACAACGCCTGTTGAAACTGCGTGAAGAAAGAGTGTTTTTCAACTGCTCCTGACTATCTTCATCAGATCCGACGGATGGAAGATGCCTTTGCAGTTCACGTACTAACTCCGGATTATTCAAAACAGCCTGAAGACTTTCTTGATTCAAACTAGTCGATAAATCAACTAAAATAAAAGTTATAATTAAAATAAATAAAGTCAAAAGCTAACCTCCTCCAGGCTGTTGCTGTCCAACTAAACCAGACAAGTAGTTTTGAAGTTGGCTAAGTTGAATTGGATTCGAAAATTGGTCCGATTTAGATGGAGCTTCTAAAATTTAATACATATAATACTTGTGGATGATTTTTATTGGCTTACTCTTTGGAGCAGTAGGAGTGGTAGGTTTTGTTGAACTGACAGGAGTCGATGGTGTCTGAGGAGTCGAGACAGAAGAAGCAGCAGGAGCAGAAGTACCCGTCGATGGACTAGGAGCAGTTGTGCTTGTAGTAGTGGTTGTCCCTCCTGTACGAGGACTATTACTAAAATTATTTTATCGTCTACAATCACTAAATACATACCTCATTGTTCCAAGCAAATTGGAAAGCCCTCCGATTGGTCCTCCAAACAACTGCATAAGTTGCTGCTGCGACATTTTGCTAAGCAAATTCTGAAGATCACGTTCAGGGGAGACTCCTCCGCTTCTTTGAGATGAACCTAAAGATGGTGGGTTGTTCAAAAACTCGTTGATTTTACGGCAGTATTCTTCATCTTTGTCAGTTTTTGCTTCCTAGAATGAAGTCAGATTTGTTACGACTAGTAGCTTTTGGTATACCTGCATCCAAAAAAAGAGCTTCCTTGACTTAAATTTAAGAATGAAAACTCTTCCAGTGGTACACTGGGTGACTCTCTTAAACTCGACATCTTCAGGGAATAATCAAATCCTAAAAAGTTATTTTGGTTATTATGTAAAGTTGAGCAAGATTCTTACATCTTCGACAACTCCGGTCGTCCTGTCCTTCCAGCAGAAATGCATGAGAGAGTCATCAGACTGGAAAACGTAAACGAGACCCTTCCTTTTGTCAGGATGCACCATATTCCCGGTCATCGTCATTTTTCCGGCTTTAAACTCCACGAGATTCTTATTCTGTTGACCTCGTCCTCCCTGATTTCCGAAAAGCACCGTCACGGACATTTTTCTCTCGTTTAAAAGTACAAGAAAAATAAAAATACACCAGAGAAAATAAAGATGCGGTCAGCGGTTTTGTTGACTCGTGTAGAACAGAAAAGTAATAGGAGGGTAACTGTAGTAAATTTTCTTGAAACGAATGTGGCGCGTTGGTACCTTGTGGCCAAATATCTCACGACTTCCTACATAAAAATAACGTTTTTAAACCTTCATTGAATAATTTCTAAAGCCAAAAACCTCTTAAATATTGATTATAAAGTATTTTAGATTACAATAAATAAAACAATAACTATTATTTTAAAAGCATTTATTCTATATTGTCAATCTGCGACTTACCTTCAAGCGGTGAACAAGAGAACTGCTTTAACAGAAATGCGCTTTAATTTGGGAAAAATTTTTCGGAAAGTGGCGAATCATCTATTAGGAGGTTATTGAAGGTGACTCATGGTTTTTGTCTGCAATGTGCACAACGGAAATTTCCATTTTTCCCCTCGAAAGGCATTTTTTATTCCTATAAATATTTTGGTCAGAATGGAAGGACCACGAAGAAAGACCATCTTCTTTGACTATTCTAACCAATCAGGAATTAGGAAAAGCAAAAGGTGATTGGTTTAACCGTCATTTTTCCTAATACCTGTACCTGATTGATCAGAGGAGAAGATGGTCTCTGTCAAATTATTTCTAAACTTCATTTAATGCTCGAAAAAAAAAAATTACCACCTGAAGATGGCTTTTTGAAGCCGAAACCGGTCGTGGTCAATAAAATCTTTTTATGAGTTGACACTTGTTTCTTTTCATTAGCAAGAAAGTTTTGAGACATAAAAGTTAGGAAAATGGCAAAAAAATCTTTTAAATAGGAATTTTTATGTACAAAAACTGAGGGAAACTGCAGACTCCAATCATATGCTTACATATGCTCAAAATTCCTCAGCCAAAATTGGGCGTTTTCCTCGATTCTCCAAAAAACACCCTTTTCATAAGATGTAATGATGTTTTCGAGTTTCTCGACGTTTCTGCCAGATTGAGAGATTTCAATGTATTTTTTTAATCACGAAAAACGATCTTTTACCAGAATTTCACCCTTTTTCCCGAAAAAAAAAAAAATCTCCATTTCTAGAAGCTTAGTCGACAATGTTGTATCTTTACTACAGACTTTACTTGTTAAGCTAGAATGCGGTATTTCGATTTGTCTATGGTGTACATAACCTAACCAAAACACCGGTGAATGTTTATCTCATCTCTGTTTATAAATTTTTTCAAATTTATATTGATTAAAACCTTCATTCAGAATGTTTGAATTTAACGTGTTGGTATTTAACTTTTCGTTTGTTTGAGTATTTGATATTCTTTTGGAAGTGAAATTATGGTAATTTATTTTTAAGTTTTCAATTTAATTTAATTTTCTTTAGAATCCTGGAGATCGAGCGCAGGCTTTTCCGCCTGGATTTCCTCTTCCGCCGATCCCTTTTCCTGGAGGTCCGCCCCCAGGATTTATCTCCGCCCTCCCGGAATGATTCCGCCAGGTCCGGCACTCGCTCCACCTTTCGGAATGCCGCCGGCGTACGGTTATACTCCTAGCCAAGGTATTCTCAAATAAATATTCGTAAAAACTTTGTTCCTTCAATGTGTTTTAACTTTTGTTTTTAGTTGTTGGCGAACCTACCGAAATAGCCCGATTTAGTTAACGTTAATGGCGATAAAGAGTAAGATCAATTTTAAAAATAAAATTCCTAATTTATTCTATTATCAGGGAAGACTCGAAAGATAAAAAGAGCGATTGGACCGAACATAAAGCTCCAGATGGTCGAATTTATATTACAATACAGTCACGAAGAAAAGCCTTTGGGAGAAACCGAAGAACTAAAAACCCCGCAGAAGTAACTTCATTTTATTCATTCTTTTGAAACTATTTTTTGATTATAGAAAATGCTTTCGAGTTGTCCTTGGAAAGAGTATAAATCGGACATTGGGAAAATTTACTTTCACAATGTGGAAACTAAAGAATCAAGATGGACGATTCCAAAAGAACTTGAGGAGCTAAAGCAAAAATCGCTGCTGAAGAAGCTGCTTTGTCGTAAGTATTGGCAGAATAGCCAACCTATCAAAAATCTAATTTGTTGTGTCATATCTCAATCCGTTTAGGAGTTATGATTTTGTCAAAAAAAATTTTGCTTCATGTGCTCAATCTCTGAAAAAGCAGAAATTGGACGGCTGGCACAATAGACAAACTTACAGTCTTTTTCTGGCTGGGAAGACCCTTTCCTAAAGACCTAAATGTGGAGGGTTTCACAATAACTTCTCTTTAAGTAAAAATCATAACTCCTACTGATTGCATTTGGATTAAAATCATAACTTGATTTTTGCACAACTTTGGAAATTCTAAATTGGAATGCTTATTCCTTATTGATATTTTTAGTGAAAGAAATGAAACGGCGTCTCCTGCGTCAGAGTCTTCTATACCGATGCCTAGTGGTAAAAAAACAAATATGTTGGGTTTTATTTTGGTTTTATGTCTTTTTATTATGTGTAAATAAGCGAGTGATTTCAGCTTTAAAATCAACCACTCCACCTCCATTGGGAAAGTCCGCCTTGGATCAAGCGATGGCCCTACTTTAGCAGCGATCGCTTCAACACCTCCCCCCAAACCTGGTATTGATATATTCATAGCGAATGATGTATTTCAAAATTTTTTGTATTACAAATTATTTAAATTTTAGATGAAGATAGTAATTCTAATAATTCGCTCCCAGGGAAGATAGAAACGAGTGAATCGAAAATGTCGTTTAAAGATAAAAAAGAGCTTACTGAAGCATTTAGGAATCTTCTTAAGGAAAAGGTTTCTTGATTTTTTAAAATATTTAAATTAATTTTTTTTTAAGGATGTACCTAGTAATGCTTCGTGGGAGCAAGCGATTAAAATGATAGGATCAGACCCAAGATATCCGCAGTTTAAAAATTTCAGCGATAAAAAGCAAGTTTTTAATGCGTATAAACGCAAAGGAAAAAAGACGAGTTTGACGAGCAAGATTGAGGGCGAAAAAAGCGAAAGAAGATCTTGAACAGTTTCTTATGACTTCTGACAAAATGTGCTCTACAATGAGATATCGGTGCCAAGAGACATTCGGACATCTCGACGTTTGGAAAAACGTGAGCGATTCCGATCGCCGTGAGATATACGAGGATGCCGTTTTTAATTTGGCGAAAAGAGAAAAAGAAGAGCAAAAAGGAAAAAACGAATATGAAGCAGCTAGCCATCATTTTGGACTCTATGGCTCAAATCGACCACAGAACGACCTGGCAGGAAGCTCAGCAGATGCTTCTCCATAATCCCAGTTTCGTCAACAACACCGATTTACTAGCCATGGATAAAGAAGATGCTTTAATCGTTTTTGAAGACCACATTCGTGAATTAGAAAAAGAAGAAGAGGAAGAAAAGAAAAAAAAGAAAAAACGTAGGAAAAGGCAACAACGTAAAAATCAGGACGCCTTTGGGGTATTTAATTTTTTTAATTTAAATTTTATTAATTACTTTTTAGATGCTTCTCAATGAGCTTCACGAAGAAGGAAAACTCACCTCAATGTCCCTTTGGGTCGAACTTTACCCATAATCAGCGCTGATCTACGATTTCAGCCATGTTAGGCCAACCAGGTAAAACGAAGAAAAAAATTATAAAAAACATTAACTTTTTATTTTAGGATCAACTCCTTTAGATTTGTTTAAATTTTATGTTGAAGATTTAAATCTAGATTTTGATGAGCGAAAAATAATCAAGGAAATTCTTAAAGAAAAAAATTTTGAAGTAGATGTAAGTTTTTTTTTTACTTTAATGTATTATTGAAATAATTTAGGTTGGTACAACTTTTGAAGAATTTGCCACTGTTGTCTGCGAAGATAGACGTTCTGCGACCTTAGATGCTGGAAACGTCAAACTTACTTACAACGCTCTTCTGGAAAAAGTTTGTATTTTTTTTTTCTTCGTGTTGTTTGTTAATTTTAATTTTAGGCGGAATCAAGGGAGAAAGAAAGACAGAAAGAAGATCAAAGGCGACAGAGAAAACTGGGAAGCCAGTTTTAAATCTCTTTTACGTGACTACGATGTTGATTTTAATTCTGACTGGTCAGAAATTCGTGAAAAAATCGCAAATGAAGAAGCGTTTAGGACTTTGAGTATTGAAGCCGATCGTCAACGCGTTTTCAAGGTTAAACAAAAAAAAGTTAATTTTGATTTTCAAATTATATTTTCAGGAATATCAACAAGAAATTGAGGAATCATGCAGTCACCATCATACCAGATCAAAGAAAACAAAGAAGAGTAAAAAACAAAAAAAGAGATCAAGATCTCATTCTGTAAGTCTTTTTTTATGTTTGAAATTTTATCAATTTTTTGTCAGTTGTCTGGAAGTGAAACGGAAAAGGCGCATAAAGAAAAAGAAAGAAACGTTCCAAAAGACATAAAAGTCGAAGCGGCAGCGAATCTTCTGATTCTGAACAAAAGCGACGGGGGAAAAAGAAAAAGTCAAAAAAGAAGCGGACACATTCACACAGCCCACACGTGAGTATTATTTTTTGATTTGATTTTTTAAAAAATTATGATTTTTCAAAAAAAAAAAGTTCCTCCTAATTTTTTTTTTTTTTTTCGTAAAGCGTATATTTTAAAATGAGCCTAGTATGGGCTCGGTCAGATTTTTCCACACAGGGGATTCGAACGTCCCGAAAAACGAGGAGAATTTTTTAAAAATCGAAGGATTTTGTTAAAATTACAAATTTTAGACCTATCTCCTACCTAAACTATTTGTACGAAAAATGTGTCATCAATTGCTGAAAATTGCCTAAAAATTAATTTTGTTTTAGTTTATCTCGCTAGGGCCACTGTTTTTCGAGTTATTTGATGACATGTCTAAATAAAAGATTTTTTTGAAATTTCCCCGAAAGTGTTCATTTTAGCAGGGTTATGTACTAATTACTTTTGTAGAAATTTAACGTAGATTATTTTTGTACTTAGTGTTTTTTGCGCTAAACCTCATAGTTTTGAGATTTGATAAAAATCGCTTTTAGACTCCCTCTCCCCGTCCATTCACACAAAGCCAACAGCTCAAATCGCTGTTTTTACCACTCAATATGGAAACTTGATATTTTATCCTTGTTTTGTTTCTTAGGGATTTTGAACTGAAAAATAAAAAATTGTTTAATTTTCGACTGTTTTGTTTTGAAAATAAAATGTTTATAAAAGGGGTCGACTAAGGAAAAAAATTTATTCTGAATAATGGAGTGTAGGAGTGAGTTGTTCTTTTTTCTCTGTGTGTCTTTGGTGTACGGAGCGCCTCAGCATTATCCGCAAATTGTTGGCGAGGAAACTTCAAATGGAGACTTTGATGGTGAGGACTACCGTCTAAGAAGAGAAGATGCGGGCTTTCAATTCGTGAGTGAAGATCCGGAAGGGGCGATGCCGAGGACCCATCATGCTCCAACGGCCGACGGACACGGTTTGTTGGATTTAAAAAAACCGCTTTTGCCGTCTATAAATCTAGGATTGCTGAAGCCCTGTCACGGTCATGACACAAGCCGATCGAGCTGCACAAGCTAAAGCTTCCTGTTCTGCCATCTCTTCCCGTTTTATCGCACGGACATTCCGTCCCTCATACTCCAGTTTCGTGGGAGAGCGTCATCACTGAAGACTCAAAACCGCACACCCATCTCACTTCTCTGCCGTACATCCACGGTACAAACTGACACCTTTATACTCCCAAAAGCAAATAATATCAAAGACTTCGCCCACGGTCACCAACCAGGCTTTACGGGGGGTCGGGAGTCCTCGGAGGTGGTTTCATCGGTGGCCATGGAGGAATAATTCACCTCATTCTTTACCGGTGATATCAAGAAAACCAGGAACCTCAAGAATCCGTGAAAAGCGAGCCGAGCGCCAGAGCCGCTTCTTTCATCCCGGGCGAACTTCAAGAACCTTACGGACTCGACATAACGATGCAGAACCAAATCAACGGACGATCTCTCGACTACTACCAACCCATGTTCATGGAAGACACTCAATTCACCCAACCCCTGGCAGGTTTCGAACACTACGGATACTAAAAATTTTGTTATTTTTTTCTACTTTTTACTTTGTTAAAATAAAACAATTTTTTTAAAATTCCTTCTTCAAGGAACCCAATCAATATGTAAGTAACCTTGCACTAAAAATAACGGCTGATTAAAAAGGGAAACTTCAATTACGTTTTATTAATTCAAGCCGAGCCGAAAGTCAAAAAATTTCAGGGTCAACATAGAGCGATAATTCAGAATTTATAGGTTTAAAACGTTCTTAAAGACCGAGAAAAAAGTTCCAAAAGTTTGTTCAAAAGTGATTTTTGAGACATAAAAGACCGGAAATGCCCTAAAGGATTTTTTGCGGTGGAGTGAAAAAAACGCCCCGAAAGTTGGATAAAAAGGTTCCTTCTGTGGGCAAAAGCCATGGAAAACTCCCAAAAGGGTTACTCTCAGTTGAATGGTGGCCGAGGAAATAAAATAGTTATCGGTGATAAGGAATTCTTTTTCGGGGGTAGTAGGGAGAATAATGGGCAGTTTACCCCCGTTTTGTCTTTTGTGAGCTGGGCGAAGATATCTTTTTTTTTACCCGCCTTGATATTTTTTTTATATCTCTCCCCACACTTTTTTTTTTCAGTTTCCTTACATTTGAAACCAATGAACTAACAGCTGATGTTCGGAGCTATGAAGGGCGACGATCTGTTTTAACAAATGGGCGAATATTGTATACGACGACTGAGCAGAAAAGACCGGAGTTTGTAAAAGTATATACAAAGCGCGGACGTCGTCTTTGGGATAAAGCCTGAAAAATCACCATTAATTTTAGTCTTCATTTTCTTTTTAACTTACGCCCTCCCCTCTTCAAGCAGGGCGTTGATGATCGACTTCAAAACGGTTTGTGAACGATCGAAGGCTGAAAATAAATTCAATTTCATTAGCCCTTGAACTTGACGTTTTAAAAAGATGATAAATCGCATAGAAAATAGGGCAGATACCATAGATCGCAATGCATCATTTACTGCGTACACGAACTCCATTTTTAATCCAGGATCATCGTATTTCCCTGAACTGTCATCTCTTTTTACCTTAAAATCAAATTATAATCTTTTCTTTATTATCTAATTAATACTTTAAAAAGCGCATTGATTTGAGCGAACGAGTCATAAGAGCGCATATAAAATCTTTGGACGGCGATATAATTTTCGGTCTGATGAGCACGACGGACATCTTGCCTGAAAATTCAAGATTTAAAATAAATGCGGATAAAATTAGTGGCCCATTGAAACAGTCCCAAAAATGAAAATAAGGTGGAAATCAATTGGAAATTGCGGTCGTTTTCCGGGAAAAGCTGATGGCGACCGACATTGCTTCAGGATCGATAGAGACCATAGAGATAGATTAAGAAAGTGGGACCCATGAATTTGGAACGACAGTGTTCTAGCGCCACTGTCCGTGCTCTGCCTGCGCGAACAAAAAAAGAAGAGCTCCTTTTGATTTCTGTGATCCTATGTTCGTTGACACGTGATTTAAGAAAAGAAAACACTCAAAGACCTTCGCTCGAAATTCTTTACATTTTTTTCCCCTCTTGAGTGAGCTTATTATTTTTTTATAAATTCAAATTTTTTTAAAGAACACATAGGCCCTGGTTTCAGGCTACTGGCCTTCTGCACCTACTCGTCTGTCGACAGAGAAATACATTTTTTTACCCGATTGTTGAGGATTTTTTTTCTCGATATTTTAAGCCAAGAAACCGCATTTCCGGGCGTTTTTATTTGGGCGTTCCCTTAGAAAACCCCATTTTTTCCTTCTATTTATTTATTTTTTTTGTCCTATTATTTTATTTCATCTTAATTTTAAATTGGAAGATCAATCATTTCTTTTCATTCACCCCATCGTTTATAAACGGCTCTCGTCTCGCTTCATTCTCGGAGGAAAAGTGTTTTAGGAGGGCAGCGCTCGAGAGGAGCTTTCACTCCCAACGTACGGTTGGGTAGCCGAAAAGTCAAAATATCGCCTCTAAATAATTGCAAGTATTTTCGTTTCTTGAGCAGATTAAAAAAAATCACCGAAAATACAGTAAAAATGCGATTTTTCCTTGAAAAACGAAGCGTTGAGTTTTCTTTAAAATTGGTCGAAATATCGAAGAAATCACCCAAAATCAAGTAAATGGAGTCCTCAATTTGTGAACAAAGCCTCTTGGCTGAAGGATCCAGGAAAACGCCTAGGGACAGGAGGAAAAGTGGTTTGTAGGATTCATAATATGAATGAATGCCCGAAAATCCAATAATACGGGTAACTCAGGATGACAGGATCTAAAGAATGTAAATGTGCCCAAAAATCCCATGAACTTACGTCTTAAAAGGTTCCTCAGGCAGAAAATCGAGAAAAATGAGCAAAAGGTTTTCAGGAGGTTTCAGGACACAAGAACCGAGGAAGACTCCTAAGAATCGGGTGAACATGTTTTCCAGGCCAACAAACCCCATGAAAATCCTCAAAAATTCAGTAAATCGCTTGCTTTTTAGCCAATTGGAAATAACACAGCGTGAAAACTCGAACCAAAATAAATTACCAATTTTTATTTACATATTTAAAAAAAAGCATAAGTTTTTAAAATAATATGTGAATTATTTTAAAAATGGCGGCGGATGCGATTGTGCTTATTTCGATATCAGTTTTTTGGTTGTTAGTCGGAGCCGGATTGCCATTCGTTGTGCCTAAATCGAACTACAGAGGGTATTACAATTTTTGGAAAGATAAAATAATTTTTTTTTTCTAATGAAGAATTATCATTATGGGATTAATTTTGACCGCTGTTTGTTGCTGGCTGTTGTAAGATCTCATTTTTAAACTTTATTTAAAAAAAATTTTTTTAGCTGGCTTTGTATTTACCTTTCTCAAATGAACCTCTTCGTGGCCCGAAATTAAATCGAGAAAACATAGTTTTCATGGCAAAATATTGGGTAATACATACTAAATACTCTCTGAGATAAAGGCACACTGAAAAGATAGAAATGATTGTGCTAAATCACCTGACGAGGCTTTTTTAGCCGAAACGCTCGTGAGATACCCGTTATCACAGTCATTTCTTCCGCAATTATTTAAATATTTGATTCTAAATACATATTTAGTTCTAAGGGAGATAAATAGAAGTAGTATCCTTTTTGTGGTGTACACTGGATGAAGGGTGAAAAAAATTGAACCCACGACCTTTTTTGACGGGACCGCCTTTATTTACCTTATTATTATTAATTTTGTTTTCTAATTTCTTAAGGGTAACGAACTGGGGCAAGGATCGCAGAATAACTCGAATAATTCTACAAGTGGATGAAGAAAATGTCAAGAACCTCGAAAATAAATAATAAATATAATATTCTGTATTTTATTTACTCCGGCCTTTTATTTTCGATGCTCGATCAAATTAAATGTTGTGATCGTCACTTGGCAACGAGCTTTAAGGTTAACGATTCGACCCATAAAATCACAATTTGACACCTCGAAAAAGACGAATTTCCCTTTTACATATTTTATAGGGACGGGGCTTTGCATGTAATTTAAAAAAAGGGAATTAACGTTAATTTTTGAATAAATTGATCGTCCCTTTTGTTTCTTTAATGGCTTAATAATTGCTTTCGAATAACCTTGTCAATACATACTATATTTTCCACACTTTTGTTTTGTCATGAAATTTCGATGAAATTTCTTTCTAACTAAAAAAAATTTTTTTTTTTCTTCTGAGAAATCACCCTGTATACAAAACGGTCTAGTCTAAATCGAAATTTCAAAATAAACTCTTGAATTTTCAAGAAAACTACAAAAGAAAGATATAGTGAAAAATTTGGTGAAATCTGACGAATATTTAGGCCACGAAGAGAAGTTATTGTGATACCCTCCATGGAAGTTTTTTGGAGGCCTTCCAGAGACCCTGAAAAGTTGAGTCTTTACCGATCATGAGGTTGTCTGTGGTGCCGGCCGTAACCAGTTTTTTTCCACTTCATCCAATTGCTACCCTTTCTCAAATACTCCATAAAATAAATCGTAATCGCATAAAATTATCATTTTCTGCATTAATTATCATATTAGTAGGGAGAAATTTCATACGTCCACCCGTTACGAGAGGGACCTCCCTTGGGAAAAAATCCCATTTACCTTGATACTTAAAAAATTTCGAAAAAAAATCGTAAAATTTTTTGAAAAAAAAAAAAAAAAAACTTCCTTCTTAAACGAGTACTTCCCTCCGTTATACTTCCCATCCTTTATATTCCCCCTCCGTTATACTTCCCCCTCCGTTATACTTCCCCCTCTGTTATTTCCCTCCTTCCTCCCTCCGTTATACTTCCCTCCATTATGCTTCCCCCTCCTATATTTTTACTTCTCTTTAAGGAAGTTTTCGTTGGAAGCTCTTCAAACAAGTACTTTTTTTTTTCAGTTTTGAGTTGTTCCCTGATGGTAAATTTTGTGTAGAAATCGAATCCCGTTGGTAGTTTAACCCTATTACCAACAGAAAAAAACAGAAAACGCGTAGCGATTTAGCCAACAGGTGATGCACTGATTCCAATGAGAAATTAAGCTTTTGCACTCCTGAAAACTAGGAAAAATGAGATAGACGGTGTTAGAACTAACGCGACGAAATAGAATTTATTTAAAAATTTTTATGATAGTTGGGAGAAGCCCTCCGTATGGCCTGGATTTGACATTGTCGTCAAAAAGGTTTATTGATGAATGATTTTGAAGGACGCATTTTCCCCAAAATGTCAATGACAATCACTCCGATATTTTTATAAATAAATATTTTTGACAATGATGATTATTAGATCCATAAAGATGAAGCGATACGCCCGCCCGCCAACGATTTTTCACGTTATCGATAAACGGGGGTTGTCCCAATTCACCATCTTTTGAGGAATAGACGCTGACATTGCCCAAAACTAAGGGAAGCATATGCTCGCGGGACAGTTCCGTTGTCACGCTGAGTGTCCGAGTGTATAAAACCCTAATTTTAGCTTTTTGGCGGCGTATTCCTCGATTTTCTGGTCGGAAACACGGTACAAAAAATCACCACACACCTAACCCACCTTACCCACTGCTCTCTTTTTTGAGCCCCAAAGACCCTTGCGCAATTCAGATAAAGCCGCTATTCAATCATCCCAAAAATGGAAGTTTTGTAAGAGAAAAATCACGTTTTTACTCCGCCAAGCCATTTTGTAAAATGAATAATAAAAAAAAAAACCTCTCCTAAGCATGTTCGAGACAAAAGTGAAAGGGAGATTAGCCTTTCATAAATTTAAAATTACCCGGGTCGGCAATAAAGTCCGTTTGACTCCGTACTTTATTAGTTTTGCTTTTACTTTATGGCACGAATTTAAACGAAGAAAATTACAGCTGAAAAAAAAAAACTGTTTTACATTTTTTCTTTTGTCAGCAAAATTGGTGAAAATACAATAAAAAAACTTACAAAAAATCCTCTCGTGTTTTATGCCTTATTGGATACCGAGGAACTACTTTTTCTTCTTCGTCGGCAATCAACGTCTCGACGCTGAGGGAGGATTTGGTTCTGCTCTCAAGAGGGCTTGGGCTGCGAAGCCTGTATTCCCATTCCTTGTTTTTTTTTAATTAAAGATTTTTTAGCAGTAGATTTATGAACTTACTGGTCGGATAGGTGGAAGAATAGATTCAACGCCTGGTCTAAAGAACAGATCTGCGATATCTGAACTAGTCAGTCTTCCAAGCATAATTCCACCGAGTCTGTCCGCCCTTCCATCTCAACCTTGAAAAAAACCTGTATTTATGCTTGCTAAGAAATAAAATCGTACGATTGGAGGTAGTCTGTAAGCGGCGACGATGGGCTCGCTGGATGAACGGTTGCTTCGTACTCGTCCTGCTCCGACTGTTGGATAAACCAAAGCGCCGTAGTAGCGCAGGGTCGGATCTTCAGAACATTGAGTGCATCCTCCTTGGTCTTTACACCACCTGCAGCCTTCACGCGTCACGTTTTCACTGCCACCACCTTCATCTTCACTCTGAAAAATCACCTTTTAAGGTTGAGGCAAAAAAAGGGCAGAACGAGTGCTTGGAAAAGTTTCTAAATAAATTAAGTAACTCCGAAACGGTTCACTTGAGCAAGAAAATGTACTTAATACTTTTTGTTGAAAATTTAATTTAAATTATTTTGTACTTATATTTTTTGCGCTAAACCTCATAATTCGAGATATTTTGATGGAAAGCGAAACATATTTGCCGTTGTTAAAAAAACTTTTCCCAGAATTGAAAGGTCAGGACCTAATTGTAACATAATGAACGATTTTTATGAACTTATAAATTTTCAAGGTCAGATTAAAAATAGGATTCCAAGAAGTCCAAGAAGCTGATGAACGGCGTTTCCGACACGTAAATTCCTTGTAATAAACGGGCAATTTCGCCTCGCCCTTTTTGTTCATACTCACGCAAAGCTTAAATCACGTGCAGTATGTTAAAGTAGGTGTCCGAAAGTTGTGAAAATGACGGGTGAAACGAGGGGCAATTTATTATTTCTTTCAAAGAGTAAAAACTATGGGATCTATCTGGTAATTGGCGTCGTTCAGGCTACTACCCAACAGCTCATTTAATCTTTTGAACTCCGCCAAAAGAGATTGTAGGGTTTCAGGGGTTTGTTGCAGTCCCCACTATAGAAATACCCTTTAAGCCGGGTCCACTGACCGTAGCAGCTGAGGCAGCAATCCATTGTTTGGGAATTCACGACCCCGTACACACTGAAACAAACGTATTTCGTGGTCGAACTCCTTTGATGTTACCGACTCTGCCTCGTTCGTCTGCTTCGATCAATCCGGACCCCGGCTTTTTGATCGTTTTCTCGCCCATCGGCTAAGAAAATTTTTTCACCTGATTTTCTGGCATTTGATGGCCCTTAAAACCAACAAATTTTTCATTTCCTTGACCTATTGGCGATGAGACCCCCTTTTGGTACGATTTTAAGGCGTTTTCCTCCGTTTTTTTGACTAACACCTTTTAAACGGCCTTATCCTAGATCTTTTTGTCGAAAAATAACCATTTGAGCGGCTATTTGTTACTTTTTTTCTCAGACGGTTGCCGGAATGGGGAAGATAAAAACTTCTGTCCTGGTTGATTGTGGATATGGCGAAGAAATCAGGAATACCTGTTCATCATAGTCAAAAAGAATGTCTTGACGGTGTTGCCTGTCTGCGGAGTTTCTGAAAGTCGATCTGAACCTTTCCCAAACCCATGTCATGGGAGAAGCAAACATCCCAATAAAACCATTCCACGGAGACAACTGATCGCCTCGAACTGTCTTTCTTATCGGTAGTTCTTGTGTTGTTTGTTCCGTGTGTCTCCTAGGTGACTATTCCCGCCCCCGAATCGCCAGCCGCCACCCACCCCTTCACGACCAACAAGTTAGGGCCCCGACTCCTGACCCTCACCATTCAACGTGGATTGATCTGTTTTCACCCCTATAACCCCAACCTTTTTAAGAAAAATATCGATTCTTTACGTTCATGCCATCACATTTTTTTGAAATGACTAATAATTTAAAAATGGAAAGTCGAAGCAGAAATAAAGAGGCTTAAAGTCTTATGTTTATGTAAAAAGTCGGTCCTTACAGTTCTGTATGTATCCCTTTCGCTAAGAATTCGCGGCAGATGGTTTTTACAGAATGGGCCATCCAGAAGGCAATTCCGTCCATTCATAAGCCCTGGGCTGGGTGTGCGAACACATATGTTGAGCGAAGTATTTTCGGGGGGCCTCGGCTGCACAGGATTCCCAAGGCTCACGATAATCGCCCCCGGCATTCACGGAATCGCCCCAAAAGATATCCCAAAACTCACGGCTCGTCCGCACGGTTCACAATACCATACAGAGTGGTACTCGTCTACAGTCGTATTATACTACGATTATCATAATTTTATATCACATGGTGCACAAAAGAAGCTTCGTGGTAGGCCATTATATAAGTTCCCTATAAGTCCACAATATTACACCCTATCTAAAATCAGAATCTTAAGATCGTTATGGCACGAAGAAATGGACAATCTCCACTATCAAAGTGAAACTCGGCTTTCCATGTAGCGTCATGCATGCAGAACGACCAACTTAAACTCAAATCTAAAAAAGTTTAAAGGGATTGAAGTTTTTAAAAAGGCAGTCGATTTTTATCTGGGTCATGAATGATTTTTTGTACCTATTGAATTGTTGTTCATGTTTAGGTCATCCCCGATAAGTAAAAGAGCTAATTTTTCACAAAGTGGGCGTTTCAGGTTACAAAAAAAATTGCCGTAGATTTATTATTTAACAGAAAAGGCTGAATCAAATGTAAAAATACACCGTTTTTGAAAATAGCCTGGATTTGACGTCATTGTTTTGACGTATTTTTTAATTGATTTTTTACCCTCATTATCACGAAATTAGTTTTTGTCCTGTTCACACGCCATTGACAAAAGAAGGCCTTGAAAACTCTTTTGATGGACGCGTGAAAAAGGCCGTAAATCTTTCTTAGTTGAGACTAATCGTAATTGATAAATTAAGGCGTGAGAAAGAAGGAAAAAAACTGGTAGGCTGAAACAACACTTATTGACTGTACTTTTGTAAACATTCCACGGTTTTTTTT